>CM018690.1:36841602-37087916 GCA_009363875.1 Mikania micrantha
TCTAAACCTTAGTCTTAACTTTTTGATCTTTTAGACTTGTTCATACACAACAAATGTTGCATCCCTAAAGCGGAATCATAAGATTGTGACGAATCATATATCGCAATATATTATTAAAATAGAAATACTAAAGCACAATCAATTCATAATTGGTTGTTACATACATTCAACATGTAAAGTACAATATTGTCTATGTACAAAGCATCAAAACCAAACAAATAACTACAAACATAAACAAGTACATATTGTCTTATCAAAACATTCAATAATAAGTTTCCAAAGTAAAGCTTCATGTAAGTTCAAGAAACTACAATCATCATTAACTGAAAAAAAAAAAAAAAACCATAAAAGATAGTGAGTTTGCATGTTAAGACACATATAATAACTAATGTTGTTAAGTCAAAGTCAAGTCTGTTGAATTATTTTCACTCAAGTTGTGATGGATCCCAAATCGGTGGAGTAGGAGAACACAAGCCTTTTTATATGCGGGTGGAAACTTACTATATCAAGACGTGTTTTACATGGCTTCGTCATGTGAGAACAAAACTGTGAACCCGGAAGGGTAAAGCGGACAATATTTTGGTACGGATTTCTGTCCTGGGATGTTACACAAGCGTTACAATAGTGACACATGTTTGTAGTAGACTACTTTTTTAACAAAAATAGGTTAAGATGTCAATCTAAATAATAATATTCAATATATATACATCAATCTATGAGTTAACTAGGTGTGTAATACCATGAAGACTTTATGACAATGCAAAGACACTCGTGCAATTTACTCAGCGTTACAATGATATATAACTTTTTATATACTATTATGTTTATAACAAATGGCAAACTAGATATTAGAATTAATCATTTATCTTTTTACGTATATACAAAAAATAAAATACTTTGTTCTTGAATTATTTCTTATAGAAATTATAGCGTAGGTCGATGATAATATAAAAAGAGCAAATTGTCATTTTCATCCCTGTTGTTTGCTTACTTTTGTCATTTCAGTCCAATTGTTTAAATTTTACTATTTTGGTCCTTATATTTTCTATTTTATTGTCATTTTAGTCTAATGAAATTTAAACTTTTAGACTAAAATAACAATAAAATAGAAATCTTAAGAGTGAAAATAATAAAAGTTAAACTTTGAACTAAAATGGCAAAAGTGAGCAACAATGGAGACGAAAATGATAATTTACTCATAAAAAAATCCATAGAAAATTGAAGGTGGGGGGGGGGGTGTGTAGGATTGTGAACAAATAATAACCCACCTTTATTGCAATAACCCAGATAACTTTGTCAAGATGCCAAATCTTTGATTTTTTTTAACATCATTGTAATACATTTAGAACACTATGTTCTTTTACGAGTTTACGAAAATTCATCACCGTTTGAGATCTTACATCATTGTAATTATTGGGTCTAAAACAGTTACAGTACTGTAAATCAAAAACTTACAACGATGATATCTCTTAAACGGTGATGAATTTACACAAACTCATAAAATGACATATTGTTCTAAATATGTTACAATGATGTTCAAAAAAAATTCCAAAATTTGGCTTCATCTTGATGTGTTATTTCGAGTTATTGCTTTAAGAGTGTGTTATTATTTAAACACTTTCCTATATGTATATGTATACATATTTCACTTAGTCCAACCTGCTGCAAATGCAAGTTTGCAACAACTACCATCTACTCCTAATTCCTTGACCAAATGCTAAGTTTGTTCCTTGACTTGAGATCAAATTTTCAAATGTATTTGTTTCCGTCCACCAAATCAGCTACAAATTATTAGCAAAGAAGCACTGAAAGATATATATTTAAAATTTAAAAAAGAACGTAAAATTATAGACACAACAACAACAACAAGCGTACCCAGTAAAAATCCCACTTAAAGTGGGGTCTGGGAGGGGAAAGATAAAGACACACCTTACCCCTATCTACAAGTAGAATAGAGAGGCTGCTTCGTTTGAGTCCCCTGGCTCAGAAAACCCGAATTTTTTTATTTTTTTATTTTTTTTTGAAAACATGTAACGAAGAGTAGGAGCGTAAAGCATACAGATAAAGCACTAACGATTTAAACTTAAGCAGATAAGCAGGTAAGCAGTTAAGCAGTTGAGCACTAACCACATAGATCATCAAGCCAGACTAAAACAAACCACAGAGAAACCAAACCCATAACCCAATTATGACATTAAAGCAAATCAAACAAAAACAAGCATGAAGTATCATACATAAACAAACATACCCCCAACCCGCAAGCATGCATATAACACATATAATCTCCTATCCTATAACCCATTGTGACATTTAAGCAATCAAACAAAAACAAGCATGCAGTATCATACACAAACAAAACATACCCTCATCCCGCCAGCATGCATATAACATATATAATCTCCTATCTTAAATCCCAAGAACAGCAAAGATTTAACCCACAACCCCAACCCGCAAGCATGCATATAACACATTAGACTCATATCATATACCCCAAACTAGCAAAGAAATAACAACAACCACGATCCCTAGAAAAGGCTCTATGTATCCTGCACCTTTATTCTTCGCCTCCACGTACTCCTATCAAAGATCATGTCCTCAGAGAGGTGTAGCTCTGTCAAATCCTGTCGAATCTGCTCATCCCATGTCAACCTCGGTCTACCCCTTCCCCTTTTACCCTCCACGATGAGAAGTTCTACTTTCCGAACAGGTGCCGACTGGCTTCTTCTCCTCACATGTCCAAACCATCTCAATCTTCCCTCCCTGACCTTGTCCGAGATGTTTGCCACCTGTAATCTCTCCCGGAAGACTTCGTTCCTTATCCGATCGAGCCTTGTGTGGCCGCACATCCATCTCAGCATCCTCATCTCTGCTGTCTCAAGCTTTCTTGCTTGGTTCTTCTTAATCGGCCAACAATCTGTGCCGTACATCATTGCTGGTCTGATCGCCGCTCTATAAAATTTACCTTTAAGTTTTTCTGGAATCTTCTTGTCACATATGATGCTCGTTGCTGCTCTCCACTTTTTCCAACCTGCCTGGACTCGATGCGCTATGTCACTGTCAATGTCCCCATCGCCTTGTATAAACGATCCTAGGTACTTGAACTTTGTCGTCCTTGGCACCTCTTGGCCTCCAATAGTCACATGATCATTTTCATCTTCCACGTTTGCTCCGCTAAACTGACAATGCAGGTACTCCGTTTTTGTCCTACTTATGCGCAAGCCTCTTTGCTCTAAAGCGGTTCGCCACTCTTCTAATCGAACATTTAGCTCCTCTTTTGTTTCTGCCACTAAGACAATGTCATCCGCGAAAAGCATACACCAAGGTATATGAGCCTGGATATACCTCGACAGTTCATCTAGAATAACCGCAAAAAGGAAGGGACTTAATGCCGATCCTTGGTGTAGTCCCACCTCCACTGGGAAGAAGTCTGTGTCTCCCACAGGTGCTCTGACACTAGTTTTAGCATCTGCATAGGTATCTTTGATGACCTCAATATACCTCTGGGGAATACCTCTACTCTCCAAGCTATCCCAAATCACCTGTCTTGGTACGCTGTCGTACGCCTTCTCAAGATCGATGAATACCATATGCAAGTCCTTTCTCTTCTCCCTATATTTCTCCATTAATCGCCGCAAAATGTGTATCGCCTCCGTTGTCGATCTTCCTGGCATAAATCCAAATTGATTTGCCGTAACTTGGGTTTCTCTTCTCAATCTTGTCTCGATTACCCTTTCCCAAAGTTTCATAGTATGACTCAGCAGCTTGATCCCCCTGTAATTTTCGCAACACTGGGCGTCTCCCTTGTTCTTGTATAGGGGAATTAAAATACTACTTCTCCATTGGTTTGGCATTTTACCAGTTTTGAGTATAGTGTTGAACAACAATGTCAACCATCCCAATCCTTCGTCCCCCAAACATCTCCATACCTCAATTGGGATATCGTCCGGTCCCACCGCCTTTCTCCTTCCCATCCTCTTGAGAGCTGTAAGAACCTCTTCTTTGGTGATACGTCTACAATAACAGTTGTTTCTAGCTGTTCCCGTGTTCCCGGTGTTCCCGGTGTTCCCTCCATCTTCTTCTTGGTAGTTTCTCTTGTTGAACAGGTCATGAAAATATGTCTGCCATCTGTCTTTAATTTCATTCTCTTTTACTAAAACACGTCCATCCTCACCCTTTATGAATTTCACCACTCCCAGGTCCTGTCTCTTTCTCTCCCTAGCCTTTGCGATCTTGAACATGTCATGTTCTCCCTCTTTAGTTTCAAGGCGTTTATACATCTCTATGTAAGCTTTGGTTTTTGCTTCTGAAACCATCTTCTTTGCCTCACGCTTGGCCTCTTTGTATCTAGTCTTCAGTCGTGCCCTCTCTGTGGTTTCCTTACAACTGGCAAACTCCCTGAACCTTTGTTGCTTTTCTCTAACCTTGAGCTGCACCTCTTCGTTCCACCACCACGACTCCTTCTGCCCTTTTTTGTAACCTGTTGTCATCCCAAGTGTCTCCTTTGCCGCTCTAGTCACCTTTTCGGCCATTTCATCCCATAACTGATTTGTGTCTTCGCATATGCTGATATGTCTCCCTTCTAGAACCTTGTTACTGAACACCTCTACCTTGTCCCCCTTCAGAGCACCCCACTTAATCTGAGGGTTCTTCTTCTTCTCATCTACTAGCCTCTTCCGCATAACAATATCCATTGCCAAGAGTTTGTGTTGCGACACCACCGTTTCTCCCGGAAATACCTTGCAGTCCCACCACCTGCCACGGTCGTTTCTTCTCATCATAAGGTAGTCAATCTGGGTGTCACGTCCTCCACTGCTGAACGTGATCAAATGTGAGTCTCTCTTCTTAAAAAACGAGTTTATGATGCCCAGGTCATGAGCCACCGCAAATTCTAAAAGGGTGACCCCACTCTCGTTTCGGGATCCGAAACCGAAACCCCCATGTGCCATGGGGAACCCTTCTTCCTTCTTCTCAATGTGTCCATTGAAGTCTCCTCCTATGCAGACCTTCTCATCTCTTGGGATGTTCCTCATTACTTCATCCATGCCATCCCAAAACTCGCTCCTTTCATTCTCTCCCAACCCAACATGTGGTGCATAGGCACTCACCACTGCAATCGCCTCCTCCCCTATCACCATCCTCAGCATCATGATCCTGTCATTGTATCTTCTTACTTCCACCACCTAGTCCTGAAGTTCTCTACTAACTAAGAATCCCACTCCATTCTTTACTCCATTGGATCCTGAGTGCCACAACTTGTATCCATTATATTCTGCTCCTTTTGTTCCCTTCCACCTTGTCTCCTGCAGGCATGCCACTTTGACTTTGCGCCTTCTGAGTGCATCCACCAGTTCCAAAACTCTTCCAGTAAGGGTTCCGATGTTCCATGATCCTATGCGCAAAATCTCAGCCGTCCTAATATTCCCTCTACTCGCACCTCTCCTCCCTGGACATGATCTCAGAGTATCATACTGTGCTCTCCCGTCTATGTTGCCAAGTCCAATAATAAAGATCAGAGATACAAGTCACAAGAAGAGTCAATAATGCACACAAAAAGGTCAACAATAAAGAACTACGTGTACAAGAAACCGAATCAGCACACAGAGTATATCCCAAGATCCCCCTACCAGCCCAGAAACTCCCAATGCATACAAAACGATACCACCAATCCAACAAACAATAAAGCAATAATATTCAACTGAGTTCACAAATACATAGACAATAGTCACTTCCTCTATAGTGATGAGAAAAAAAACTAAATCAGATTATATAGGGAAAGGGATAGGAACAATCTCACAGCCGGTTCCCCCAATAGAAGCGTGATCTCTGATCCTTTACCGTCTGTGTCGTCTCGTTTAACCTGCAAAAAGTCCCAAGCAGCAGAGGAAAGCAAAGAAAAAAAACGTGTGCAGTGGGGTGGGCAACACAGAAAGAAGAGGCAAGGTTTGGTGTTCTGCACTGAAGTTTGCGAGCTGTGGTGGTGGTCCGATTTTGACTGCAGCGGTGGAGGGGGTGTAGGTCGTTTCAGTGGTTGTAGTGGGAATGGTTTGTGGTGGTTTTCAGTTGCAGCGATGGTGGTTTAGTGATTGACCGGCTGGTTTATGGTTTATGGTTGCAGTGTTAGGGTTTAGGTTTAAGGAGCTCTTCAGCGAAAATTTTGGGGTCTGGTATGCTTTCCCAGCCGGCCGGCTAGAGGTGGGTTCGAAGATGAGAGTGGGCGGCGAGAGAGGAGAGAGACAGAAGGCGGAGAGAGGAGAGAGGAAGAGAAGCGGTGAGAGAGAAAGGTAGAGAGTTACCGTAGTCGTGCGAAGAGAAGGAGAGAGAAGGATGGTCGGCCGGCCGGCAAGGGTGTGGTGGCGGTGGCGGCCGGCGGTGGTGGCGATGCTAAGTTACCGTTTCACTTTTTCTTTTTGCCTTTTTGCTGTTCGCTTGTACGGAGAGAGTTTTTTTAGAGATAATGAAGGGTGTTCCCCCTCCAAGATGAAAACAATGAACACAAATTGATTAATAACAAAAAACAACTGAAATTACATCAAATTCACATTCAAGTGGGCTCCAACCCATGATCTCGTAGGAAATAACATCACAAGTACAAGTAGTGTTATGTGATACGTATGAAATTTAAAACTATTTTTTATGATAACTAATTTTACAAGTTATTATTTCATAAAAGGTTAATAACTTAATATTGTAACGGTAAATGATTAATCTTGATCATCATTGATTATCACCAACCCAGAAACTTACATCTCCAACAATCACAAGTAGTGTTATCAGTTATTGACAATCATGGATTCAAAGGCATTCTAGACATGAGTACATGACTTCAAAATTTAGAAAATCAGATAAAGTAGGAGAATTAATTATAAAAATGACAAAAGAATACCTACTCTTCTCACCACATTTAAAATTATGTATGTACTGATTTATCATCATTCTAAAGAATATCAAAGACCATCAAAAGAGGTGATGAGTAGTTGAAAAGAAAAAGGAAAACAGTTAATGGTATGTTTGATGTTCGATTTGATATATATCAAAATGTTGAATTATGAGATCCTATTGATACAAAATACATGGAAGATGGTCCACATGTTTGATGTAGCATTACAATAATGCGTTTTTATGTAAGTTATAAACTGATGCGGCAAACTTTGTAAAATAAAATTTTCAAATGCCAAATTACTCGTTATGAAGCTAAGCATATAAAATAAAATTGAATAACTAAAAAGGTAAAATGCTTGTAGAGGCAAATAATATGAAACTAATCTTTCACTTTAAGATACATTTACGGCAAACGAGTAAGAAATTTTCCACTTAATCAATAATTAGGGCAAACAAAAAACTGGCACATCCAGCACATGTATTCCTACTTTCAGAATAAAGACTATCTTGTTTCAAACGCATAAAAGAGATCCTGCAACTTTTTTCCTTGCTACTGTTTGTCCTGCCCTAAGCAACCTCATGCTCAATGAACCTGCCATTTTAAAACAATAACAATGATAATAATAATAATAATAATAATAATAATAATATTTATCTTAATTTGCAGAATTATCACAATTACCAACAATAAACCATACCTGACACCATAAATCAATTAAAAGAAGATGAAAATGAGCTCAATTAATATATCTTCCATCATTTCATAACCTGCCCGGCTGCACTCACTATTGTTGCCCATAAAAGTTGCCACTGCCTCGTTTGAATTGACCTGAACCCCTGTCTTTATACCTTGGAGCTGCATCAGCAGCCTGGCTGGATTTATTACTATCGTTGTTTGATCCAACCGGCTGGTACTCGTAATGCGAATTCTTCCTTGGTTTTTCCCTGTTTATATTTGCATTGTGCTGATAGTTATGCTTCCGCCTATCGTCTTGACCAGATGAACGGTTATTTTGACCTCCGTACTTTCTAAAACCAGAGGAAACATGCTGCTGCTGCTGCTCAAATTGGGCTTGGGTTTGGGCTTCATCTTCAATGTTACCGGGGCTTTGGTTCTGCTTTTGGTTTGGAGAGTGGGTCCAGCCTCTGAATGAAGCAGGCTTTCTTTCTCTCTGACCCTCTTGATGCGTATCATGTGCAGGTTCATCAGGTTGAAACTGAGAGGAATATTTTCTGGACTCATTTTTGAACTCCAAGTTGGCATGTTGACCACCAGACCAACCACCTTTATAAGCTTGAGATTTGGGTTGCCAGTGAGAAGAACGATTCTCTTTTGAAGAAGCTGGTCTGTCTGTTTGGTCAATCTCCATTTCTGCACCGCTTTCCATGTGATTCTTTGCTGTGTTTCTTTGGCCTTTGTAAGCAGGGTTTTTCCCTTTACCTGTGATTCTGCCTTCATCTTTCACAACAGGTATAGTTTCAGTCGGTGGATATTCATCAGGCATAAACCAGCCATCAGACGGGTCCCATTCATGCACAACACAAGTTTCAGTAGAAACAGGATTTGTTTCTTCATAAGGGTTTGAAGATTTGTTAGACGCTTTCTTCGAACCCTGTTGGAAACCCTGATCATGTTGGTTCCATGTTCCATGAGGTTTCTTCACCTGCTTATTATAACCACTTTTGGACTCCATAGTAGGGTCCACATTCGAAGACTCAGGGATTGTTTGTATACCTGCCATATTTTCTGATGAGGTTTTCTTAGGTGAAGACGGTGATGCTGACTGGATAATGCTTCCCTGTTGAGCCAGCTCTTTAGCGACTGGCTTGGGTACATATCTTTCAATTTCTGCCCTTTTGTTTTTCAGATTAGTCTGGCCCGAATTAATGGTCTTTTCTGGCAAAGCCATGTCATCCTGCATGATATCTTCTTTATGCTGGGACCGCACAGGGGCCCAGACAGCAGCATCACCTGCATGGAATCTATAAACTTGTGAGTTTCTTGGCATCCTTCTTGAGTGCTGAGGTTTATGCTGGTTACTTGGTAAAGAAAAGCTCTGGTCTAAATTAGATTGCTTTGCATCCTTGCTTTCAGTAGTTGGATTTATATCAAATTGAGGAGAGGCTATCTTTACAATATCAGCATCTCTTGATACAGAAGGCTCATCATCTTTATGCTTACTCTTGCTACTTTTGTTATTTCTCTTTTTGTGCGGTGCTGATTCTGAAATGATATTCGAGTTATTTGGCAATGTTGATTCTACAGCTTCACCTGAAGTAGTCATGTTACTTCCTGGGTTCTTTATAACTTTGCCACCTGTCCCACTCAGGATTGATTTGTCAACTGAACTCCCCTCAAACATTTGTATACTCTGCTTTTGTCTCTGACTAGCATGCTTCTGCCGGTTAACACCGCCCTCACTAGCAAGAATAGCTTTGCTTTGGGCATCACTTTGCTTGGAAAGCATTGACTGGTCAACAGGATTTTGTTGACTATTTTCACTGATCTGGGCAGTCATTTCAGCTTTGGTGTCAATAGCTTCTTCAGTTGGTCTTTGGGATCTATTCAGATCCTCCTGCTCAGAAACATTAGTGATGTTCTTTTCTGCAGTCTGGTTTGTATCATCTGCTGCGGCAAGTGTACGCCTGTTTAACTCTTCTAACTTTGCATTAGCTTTTGCTTTCTGTTCTCTTATCCTTTCTTCCTCTTCCTTTTGTCGTTCAATTGCACGTTGTTTCGCCAATTCCCTCATCCTGGCACGCTGAGGATGCATATAAATGTATGATAAATGGGTCACACATAAGACGAGATAACCAAACAAATTTCATACATAAAGTTCACCTGTGCTTGAACATCAGCAGGGTCAACCATTTGGGTCAATGATTCACCAGTTCCCATAGTTTCAGGAGAAATATTATTCTCTGGGGCAGCAACCTCTGAACCTAAAAATGGAGGTTTCTTTCTCCACCCATCTGTGTTTTGATTATTTAATCTTCCTTTGCTATGATCTGCTTGATTTCGAACCCCATGATTTGCTTGTCTATAAAACCAAATTTAGTTAAAACAAACATGTTATATGAAGTATGGCATCAGTAAATACAAATCATAAACCTTGATTTGTCATAGTGATAGGCAATGTCTCCAGTGGTGGGAATGCTACCGAATGCAATTGTAGAGTTGCACTTTGGGTTATTTAATAACTTATTGGTTTGCTCAGCATCCCCTCGAATATCAGAAGCGCGCACTTTTGCATTCAAATCTTCAATCTTCTGTATCAAGGTTGAATCTTTTGGATCTTCATGAAAAGATGACTTATTTCCCCAGCTCTCATTGGATGCTTTAGACTTGTGTGGGCCCTGAGGTGAATGCACAATCACAGGGTCAGAAGGATAACCTTGGTTTGTTAATGTGTCTCTTCTTAAAGGTGTATCTTCATTCCTTCTGGTGTATGTTCCCTGTTCATTCTTGTGAAATGATGGTCTCAGGCGGTCACTTTTTTCCATATTCTGCTCCCAATTATCTTCTTCCATGTCAGCATCTGTTTCCTTTTCATGTTTTCTAAGAACTTTGTAAGGCCCATGAGATTCCTCAGGTGGAAGAGAATCCAATTGCTCATGAACAAACATATTTCCAACGGGTCCACGTACACCACCTCTAAATTGAGGATCATTGAGTTCTGATGGGTTTTGAGGTGGACACATGTTGTAGACAGGCGGTCTGTGTGGTACAGGGGGCATTCCCATAAATGGCATTTCACGGTCATTGGGGGTGTAGCCCATCGGAGGACCAAAATAGCCATCATATGGAACTGAACCAGGGTAAAATCCAGGCCTAATTGGCATACCTGGATGAATAAAAGCATCAGGCATTTGAGGTCTGTAAAAATCACCATTTCTTGGATGGTGACCTCTTGGGCCTGGTCCAGGTGGCAGGCCTGCTTGTGAATTTGCTAGCGGAGGGGGGATATGAGGACGATAGTAAGGGAAAGGTTCCATTGGAAACCCACCATGAGGAGCATGTGAATACGATGGGCCTGTAGGTGATGGTCCTCTATACCAAGCACCAGATGGTGCACTCATTGGTGGCCCTGGCCATGCATCATAATGCTGAGGAGGTGCATTTGAATTAGGATATTGATGTGAGTCTCCCTGCCACTTGTCAGCGTTAAGACGAACACCATCATCAAAATGTGGAGAACCATCTCCAATCCATGTATCAACGGTTCCGCTCTTGTGATCTGCACGCAAGAAATCATAATAACACTTTTGTTAACTGACAAGATAAACTTAAAACACTTAATGGAAAAAAGAAGGCTAAACACAAACCAGTTTGAGACATCTCGTTTCTATTTTTCAAAGATGCAACTCTGCCAGAGCCTGAGCCAGGACGAACATCAGAAGCATGATCTGCAACATATGCAAGTCCAGATTCAATAGGTTGCACATGGTAAATATTTCTTACTGAAAACATTTATATACAAAGCCAGCGATGGAATTACGAAGCACCTCAGGATGCTGCTAATGTTATAAATATACTTAATGCTGTGTCAGCAGCCATTAATAAATTTAATTTGACAATCACTAGACATGTCAGCAAACTTGATGTATCAGACAACAATGCCCAATTACATTTGCTATGATTGGCAGAGAAATTTTTTTTGTTATGGGTCATAGGCTTTGGCCCATATTGGGTTTTACTTGGATTGTGATTAGAAGATAGAAAGGGTTAGAGGCCGGCGAAACCTAACCCTAATTTGAGGCCCAGTTTGTTTTTCTTAGTTATGTTAAGTTAGCAAAGGGTAAAACCTGAATTTGTATTTATCATCTTTTGTTACGAAGTAAGAAAAGAAAAGAAACCCTAGTTAGTACCCATGGAAATAGTTCATCCCAACCAAACCAAGTCACAACGTGTCTATTATTACTGCTTTCAATAATTCAATATATGTATTGTGTGTGTTTGTCTTTGTGCAGCCACCCCAAGAAAATCGAACAGCAGCCTCTGCTGTTGCTAGCAGACCAGAAACAAATAGCTGCTGACTGCTGCTGTTTGCTGTTGATTGCCGACCAGAAGATCTCAACAGCAGCAGGTTACTGCTGTTGCTTGATACTAGTCGTCGCAGATCACCAGAAGCCACCTGGCAGTGCAACCAGCCCCCAGACAGCAACCGCTCAATCAATAGTCTCCGATTAGGTTTGAATATACAGCTTTGATGTTTTCTCATTGAGTTGATTAAATTAGTTCGTTATTGTTATTCGACTGTGATTGTTTCTCATATGGTTTTCACTTTTGTAATTGAATAGATCACCCGTCAAATTTCCAAACCCAAGCTATTGGTGTGTTTCAATTTTCAATTACTATAAACCAAATCATATCCTTAGATAATGTGCATACAAGTAATGCCTAACACGTGGTTTCAGAGCTAGTATTTGGATCTCATCATTTGATCTCCGTTATTATGGCGGATGAGGGTAAAACAAAAATCAAGAAATTTGATGGAAATGATTTTGGCTGATGTATGATGCAAATTGAAGGCCTTTTGTGTCAGGACTTGGATCAGACACGCTTATTGGTACGTCCTAAGAAAATACTTTCGTAGGAGACTGGACTGCTTTGAACAGGAAAGTCATGTCTGTCATCTGACTCTCCTTATCCAATAATGTCACTTTTAACAATATTAAGGAAACCACAGCGTATGGTATCATGCAGACCCTAACAATCGTGTATGAAAATTGTTTGCTGGCAAGAAGTGTTCTCATCAGAGAGTTGGTAAACACAAAGATGAGAGGAGGGATTATTACTGCTCACATAAACAATTTCAACATTATCATATCCAGTGTTGTAAAAATCGCTAATCGCTAGTCGGTCGGCGAGGTAGGGACTAGGGATTAATCGGATTGGAATTTTACATGTAATTTTCAAAATTATAGACATATATACAATTTTATTATATATAATTTTTTAAATACCTACAAATTTTAACCAACTAATTTATGATTTATAGGGTAATATATAACTTCTTCAAATTTCTTCCTTTTTAAAAAGCCAACAAGAATAAAAAAGTCTATAAATAATAATACTTCCAAGAAGAGGGGAAGTACAAAGTCATAGCTTTGACCAGGATCAAAATGGTTCGGCTCAAGGCTATCCAGGAGAAGACTACGAAGATGAAAATGAAATGGAGTCTGTATGGAGTAGTCTAGAGTCCATTGTAAAGGGACGAGGTCCGATGTTGACAAGAAACCCTGATGATAAAGACTACCCGTATGATCCAAGAAAGGCTCCCGATGAAAGATATGATCATACATCACTCAGAGGGTCAGAAGAGATAGAGGTCCTCTATGAAAAAACTCAGGGCTCACAGCTTTTGCTTTTAGAAGAGGAACCAACTAATTACAAGGATGCAAAGGGTGTGAAAGAGTGGGAAGATGCTATGGCAGCTGAGATCAGTTCTATCGAGAAAAATAAGACCTAGGAGCTCACTGAGAGGCCGAATGGTGTGACACCAATAGGCTTAAAGTGGGTATACAAGGTTAAAAGAGATGTATCGGGAGAAGTAATAAGGCACAAAGCCCGGTTGGTTGCTAAAGGATATGTGCAACATGGGGTGGATTTCGAAGAAGTGTTTGCCCCAGTAGCAAGGATCGAAACAGTGAGGTTAATCCTTGTTGTGGCTGCTCAGAGGGGCTCGTGGGTTCACCACATGGATGTCAAGTCAGCCTTTTTGCATGGAGACTTGAAGGAGTTGGTGTATGTGATTCAACCAGAGGGATTTGTAAAGAAAGAGGCTGAACAAAAGGTGTCCAAACTGTCGAAGGCTCTATATGGGCTCAAGCAAGCACCTAGGGCTTGGAACACCAAGCTAGATGGTGTTTTGAAGGAATTGGGTTTCAATAAATGTAAACATGAGCCGGCTGTCTATAGGAAAGGTTCCAAGGAAGAAACTATGATTATTGGGGTATATGTTGATGATTTGCTAATCACAGGGGGCTGTCCTGAAAGAATAAAAGAAATTAAGAAGAAAATGGAGGAACGATTTGAGATGACAGATCTTGGATTATTGTCTTACTATTTGGGAATACAAGTGACTCAAAACCATTAAGGAATCAAGCTTCAACAAACCAATTATGCTAACAAGATCCTGGCTCAAGCAGGATTGAGTGATTGTAATGCGACAAAGTTCCCAATGGAGCCTGGGTTAAAGCTATCGAAGAATGATGAAAGTGAAGAAGCTGATGCAACTCAATTTAGGAAATGGGTGGGTTGTCTAAGGTATTTGACGCACATGAGGCCTGATTTGAGTTACTCAGTGGGATATGTCAGTAGATTCATGCAGGCGCCAAAGCAAGTTCATGTGCAAGCTTTAAAACAAATTTTGTGGTATTTGAAAGGAACGACCAAGTTTGGGTTGTTGTATCAGTGAGGAGGAAGTGGTGCCTTGCATGGATACAGTGATAGTAGCTTCTCTGCAGACAGGGATGATGGAAAAAGTACCACTGGAATGATTTTCTTTCATGGATCGAGGCCGATAACATGGAACTCTCAAAAACAAGCTACTGTAGCTTTGTCGTCCTGTGAGGCAGAGTTCATGGCCGCTTCGGCAGCTGCTTGCCAAGCCATTTGGTTAAAGGGCTTATTTGCAGAGATTACGAGGATGAAAGAAGATCAAGTGGAGATTATGGTCGACAACAAGTCTACGATTGCGCTTATCAAGAACCCAATCTTCCATGGGCGCAACAAACATATTGACACGCGTTATCAATTCATCAGAGAAAGTGTTGAAAAAGAACAGATAAGGATCGAGTATGTTTCTGGTGAAGAACAGAAAGCTGATATACTAACTAAAGCCTTGCCCATATTGAAGTTTGATGAAATGAAGAGCAAACTAGGGCTGAAGGAGATTACAAGCTTAGGGGGGGTGAAATGTTAGTCTAAACTTGTAATAATAAAAGAAAAGAAAATAAAGGTTTAATTAGTTGTGGTTGTTTTAGTTTCTGTTATAAGTTTGTTGTATTAAATAAACAGCTATAAATAGCTGTAGCTCTGTAATTGTTCGCAAGCAGAGAAATTGGAAATCAAAGCGATCGATTTCTAAATATTGTCTTTCAATTTTACTTTTCAATTAGATACCATCTTTCAACGGCTGACGAACTCCAAGGGATCTGAAACCCTAATTCGAACACCCAGACGACCAATCAGGCTGACGAACTCAAGTGTTTTTGAAAAAAAAAAACCTAATTCGAAAAAAATCTCCCATAAGGCTCCCACCTCTTTTTTTTCCTGCAATCGTCTCAGTACGATTGTATTTTTAATCTCTAACGAGCCTTGGCTCTGATACCACTTGTTAGGAATCAAGCGGTGCAGCAGAACCAGATTAAACAATACATGTGCACGATTGCAAAGAAATAAAACAGAAAAGAAACAACATGAAGATTTAACGTGGTTCGTCGATGTGACCTACGTCCACGGGCTCCAACTAGGATTTATCTTTTATTACTTAGGTGCTCAAAGATTACAATTACAAGACTTGGATATATATAGAGAACTAATTAGGTTACAAAACATAAACAGGGCCGGGCTTAGGGTCGGCTGCCCTGATTCCCTCCCAAAAGGTCTCTGAAACCTAACAGATCACTCTTGTAAAAATCGGCCTAGTCGCCCGATTAATCAGTAGTCGGCTAGGCACTGATTAATTTTGGCCAGTCGGTCAAAAAATCGGTAATTGGTCAAAGTCAGTCAAAATCGGGTCCAGTCGGAAAAATCGGCCTAATTGGCCGGAAATCAACCAACGACTTTTCAAATTCCGGTGACTTTTGGAATTCCAGCGAGTTCTAGAATTTTGGAAAAAAAAATCCCACGCCTTTTTGTAGCTCTAGCTGTTTTTTTGGGAAAATTCTATATATATATATATATGTATGTATGTATGCATGCATATAAAATTTAACATTTTTATAAAAATTATACAGGAAATGTGGATGTATATATATAATTTTGAAAAATTATATATAAATTTTCCAATCTGATACCCAAGTCTCTACCCCGCCGCCCGACTAGCGATTTCTACAACCATGATTTAGATGTTGCAAAGCAAGCTCATGGAAAAATATCCCCAAAAAAGTTATATAACTTGAATATTTTATCTTTTTATCTAGAATGCAAGAAAGACAACATTAACAAGCACGACAAAAAAGGACAGCAATAGCTTATAATTGTACATTTGTACCATAGTAAGAAAAACTTACCATGTGGTTGATCACTGTTTTGAGTGTTGTCTTTATCTGAACCGAGTGTTGGGAAGTCGCCAGAGCTAAGAGAAAAATCATTAACTTTGGAAGGTATTGACTGCACAAAGAAACAAAAGCTAAATTCCCATTTTTTTTATTGTTAATGTAATGAGCCTATCCTCTATTCTCTTGTTTAAATTTTTTATTCAGCTTTACTTGAGGAAAAGTAGATTAAAAAAAACAAGCATTCTCTGATATGGAGCAGAAAAAATCAAGCCAATTACTAATTACTTACCAGGCTATCTGCAGTACCATTGGGGCCCCATCCTACTGAATTATCATATGCAGGCTCAGCAAAACGAGATAAATGTGAGCTACCTGGTCTTGTTTCTGCACTGAGTGGTCGTGAAGAAGATAGTGATGATTGGTTTGAAGTCAACACCCCTGAAGCTGATGATGGCCTAGAATGTGGGCCCCGCGTAGTTACAGATGAGTCATGTCTATCACTGCCAGCAGTTGATGGCCGGCTAAGGCCACCCCCTGAAGTAGGACGACCACTAGGATGACGGGGCGAGACAGTAGTACTATCAGTATTTGGAGATGCAGCCGCTGAACCCCAAGGATTTGATGTTGATGTTGATGAAGATGGCCGACTTCCCCAGCTAAGACTACCCCTGTTGATAACATGAAATAAAGGGTAAAGTTGGCATATAAAAATTTGTAAGAATGTGTATGAGTTCGAATATCAATTCTCACTTGGGAACAATTTCCACATTTGGATCCAGACCATGATTTTCTAACCTTAAAAACGCAGCATAAATTCGTGAAATTATTAGCATATAAATCGTAAAATAATTTATAATCACTCAAAGGAAAACCTTACCTTTGACTAGGTAGATTAATAGGCTTGGGAACAGCAACTTTGCCCAAAACAGTCATGCTGCCTCTTCTTGAAGAGGCCCACCTAAAAAAACAAGAGGGTAAAACAGCATATACATCCTAATATTTGGTTTTCCATCATAAATGTAATATCTTATACAATACCAACAGTTATGCTTTAATGCTACATCATGACTGCTTCAAAAATTAATTCAAGTATTCAAAAAGCAAAAAAAAAAAAAAGAAAGAAAGAAAGAGAGAGAGAGAGAGAGAGAGAGAGAGAGAGAGAGAGAGAGTAGTTAGAAGCTTTAAAAACCATTATACTCATTTCCGGAGAATACATGCTTTATAAAATTAAAATTAGAAAGCAGCTATAATAATGTGATGGTATAAGTTTAAAAACTAACTTCCTTTCCCCAGCCAATATACTTGATGTCATTGTTCGAAAGTAGTCTTAAGTTCATCCAAGAGTCGAGAATTATCTACAAAACCTGGAAATTACATACAAAAATTTAAAAAAATAATAAATATATATATATATATATATATATATATATATATTACATTTTCTTACTATAAGAGATTGGAAACGCTTATTCAGCCACACAACAAGAGATGTTATATAAATTTTAATATCAAAAGCCTTATACCTAGAGTTTTATTGATCTTATGTGCATAAAAACAAGTTAAAGCTAATACTATCATACAAGAAATAATAATTTTAAAAATAAGCTCTGAATAAAAAAAAGGGAAACAAACTTCCAAAAATGTAGTAATTTACACACTGTCTTAAAAATAAGTACCAATTATCAAGTCTTTTTCCTAATCGCTGTTCATGTAAACCATTTTTAGACAGTCCAAAATAAATGACTCAATAAACAAAATATTACAATTCGATATGAGCTCAATCGTTCATTTCATATGGCACTTTGGTAAAATGAAAACATAAGAAGCAAAAAAAAATAAATGAAAGAATTAGAAGCAAAAAAAATAACATTGCTAAAGAGTAAAAAGCCCAGGGATGGGTTGGTATAAAACTCCATACGGTAGCACACTAATAACTTTTACAAGCACATACATGAAGTGTTTGAATATAGTTCGGGTATCCATAATTCCATTTCAACCTGTGTTGTTAGAAGCCCTAAGACTCGCACCTAGGCCCTGAAAAAAGTCATGGCTAGTAAAAACACCTTTGGAAGGTGCAAGCACAGATCTGGGCTGTTTTTTACAAAAGCAACAGACGATGGCTTTGTTGTAGGCGTTGGGCATAAAGGCACATGATTTTTTGGATGAAAATGTGATAGAATCTGAACTTTAATTAACGAAATTGAAAGTACTGATAGATAGTTAACCTAATTCGAGATAGGTAAATCTCCAAATTACAAGTAATAATCAAGAGCAACCTTACCGAAAACAACATACATCGACTAAATACTAAACAAGGAAAAGAAACCGTAATAAAAATAACTGCTCCAAAACTCCTCCACTCGCCACCAAGCATACCACTAAGTCTTGTCCCAAATACCCTTTCCAGTTGCCCCATCTTGACATATGACCTAACCCGATTCTTCAAGTGTATACCTTAATCGGTGTCTTATCAAAGTGTGTTACTCTTTTTTTTTGAAATTTTGAATTTTTGGTTTTGATTTTATTTTATTTAAATGTTGTACCTCTAGATAAATCCAGAAGTTTGTTGGGTATCAAATACACACACTAAACACACACACATTAAAGTTGTAAACAAGACGAGATTTAAAATTGTTTTATATTTTATTAGGTGCTCAAGGAATTAAAGTACAATGACATATATTTATAGAGAGAAACTAAGGCTACTAATTTAACCTACAAGCTAAGCCCAACCCAAGTGACGGCCCATTAGGGCTCGCTGACTAATTCCCTCCACATTCAACAAACAAACAAACAAGCTTACCCAGTATATTCCCACTTTTCAGTAGAGTCTGAGGGGGAAGGATGAACACAAACCTTACCCCTATCCCAGTAGGGATAGAAAGACTGCTCCGAAGGAGTCCCTGTCTCAAAGTTATCTTTTGAAGTTGATCATCATTTTCACAAAACAAGTATAAAAAACGTTAAAATTAGTGCAATTTTACTTTAGTCCCTTGGGATAGAGAGGCTAATTCCCTCCACACTCTACAAAATTAACAAATATGACATAAATACAATATAATTTTACACATATTTGCTTCTTCATATCAACTAGAATACAAGTTCCTTCTGTGATGTGTTGCCTCTTCAATCTTCATATGCAAGCCAACAAGGCAACATGTAGCTGTATTTTTAAATTTTTTCAACTAAATCCAAATATATGTTTCTATTTTCTTATAACTAAGACCTACCATGATTTTCTTCTATTGTTTGCATGATCATTGTTGTTGATCATGATCGTTTTCCTACATTTTTTATGATCTGAATATATGCTTCTATTTTTTGGTTCCGTGAATGTGTGTGGTTCTGTGATGATTCAAGCATGTTCCTTGTCATGTGATCGTTTCTGGTTTTGTAAGTAAATGTTTCTGATTATGTGATTGTATGATAATTCGAGATGTATCTAGTTCTATGATTGTATCGAGGGTGTAAACGAATCAAGTTGGCTCATGGACTACTCGGAATAGGATTGGAAAAGCACTCAAACAAGACAAGCCTAAACAAATCCTAGCCTAGAAATATAGCTCGTTTAGTTATCAAGCCCGAGTCCAAGCTTCACATATCGAGCTTGAACCGGCTCGCAAGCCTAAACGAGCTTTTTATTTATATAACTATTATTTATTTTATTAAGTGTGTATTCACATAATTAATTATTTTTAATACAAAAATATGATAAATATTTTTAAATAATACATTTTATGTTAAATTTGAAGAGTATAACAATAAATATATATTAAATCTATAATTAAAATAAAAATTGAATAATTAAAAAATAAAACCGAGCTCTATTTAGTCATAAGGAACCGACCTTGAGCCTTAACGAGCTTAGGCTCGGCTCGGCTCGGCTCATTTACACCCCCAATTGTATCATGATTCGAGCATCAAGACTCTGAAGATAAGGAGGATGAATCTGAAGTCATTTATGCAATAGAAGCAGATGAAATTTTTGATGGTGTTAAGAATTATGCGGCGCAGCGGAACATGTAACGACCCGTCTTTTTTTTAAATAAAATAAATACGTTTGAAATAATCATTAGTAAAATGATTGTGATTATTACAAGTTGAAAATATGTGAGAAATGATGAACGTGGGAGAAAACCGAGCGTGAAACGGAATTCCGGATTGTCCGAAATCGCGAAACGAAGATAAAATCGAAAAAATGGACGAAAATGGCCTGGGGCGGTACGCCCCACGCCACACGCCACACGCCGACCCTAGGCGGTACGCGCGGAAGGGCAAAAATATCTGGGAGCTTTGTGTCTCGCGCGCTACGCCCCGGGCCAAGCGGCCACGCGGGGCGATGCGCCTGGCGTCTGTGGCGGCGGCAGAAAGCTTATCTTCAAAGGATTTCACTCACAAACACATATCTATCTCTATTTCTCGATCCTTTTCACCATAAACACACACATATACGAATTTTAAGCTCCCAACATCAATTTTGAAGCTATCCAGACGTTCGGGTTGAGCCGTGGATCGTTTCTACACGTCCAGATTGTTGTATTTCAATCAGAAATCCGTTTGAAGGGTAACGATTCGTTTTATCTCATTTATTTTGATAATATACGGATTAAATATAGTTTTGTGTATTATATAATGATTCGGGATGATTAGAAACGAAGGACTAGGTGTTTTAACGGTGAAATCTTGATCTTGATTTTGATTTTGATCCGTTATAATGCCCACTTGTCATGAAATTCATATTACTGGATATGATAACTAGTGGGATGATTAAATTGTGGTTGTGATAATTTAAATAGGATTAAGAACACGTGTAGATTAATTTCTACACATGGGTTGTTGATAAAAGCCTCAATGAGGTTTTGAATGAAAATAAAGAATGAAACAGGTCAAATGAATTAGATTACATAAATAACACAAGTGGTGTGTTCATGTTGTTAAATCCTGTTATACGTGAATATATAATAGGAAGAGGAGGTGAATCTAGTTCTAGAAGGCCTGGAAAAGAATTGGAGATTGTTGTTAACTCTTCAAATCAAGGTAAGTTACCTAATTGATTGAACTTGTAATTAAAGGACTGGGTAAGTCCACACTACAAATACTTGTGCATTTAGCATATGTACATGATTCGTTGAGTTGGTTGATATGAATATAAATGATGTTGGTTGTTGTTGTTGCATGATTCACAAGGTGTGTGAATATGTGGTGATCTACGAATGTGTAGATGTTAAATTGGTAATGTGCATGTGTTGATTCACAAGGTGTGTGAACATAAGACTTGCAATTCCAATGTAATTGATTCACAAGGTGTGTGAACAAACGATGGATTGGTAATGTGCATGTTTTAATTCACAAGGTGTGTGAACATAAGACTTGCAATTCCAATGTAATTGATTCACAAGGTGTGTGAACAAACGGTAGATTGGTAATGTGCATGTTTTGATTCACCAGGTGTGTGAACATAAAACTTGCAATTCCAATGTAATTGATTCACAAGGTGTGTGAACAATAGATGACCTATAAGGGGTAGACATTTGAAATTCAAGTGTCAATTTGTATATTGTGATTTTTGAAATATGATGCACAATTGGAGTTTTGTGTGTTTATATCTGTGTCATATTAAATTATAATGATTGTGCATGAATGGGAGACATAAAGAGGTTTTGGTTGAAAACGAACCGTTAGTAAATCGTTTTGTAAGTGGTTGAATATTGTTGCCAAATTTTATTTGGAACATTAGTAGTGTATCCATGTGGTGTTATGGAATACATTTGGTGAAATGGTGGGGTAATCTTACTTAGTTCTAACGAACTAACGGTGAATTTAAATGTGGTGGTTACAGGTACAAAGGAGTAGGGTGAGCGGTGATGGTGATCGGGAATCGAACATGGAGGCTCGTATGGTGGTTTAATCTTTAAATAATCTAACTTGTGTGAAACTTTTGTGTAGTAAATGTTTTGTGAAGTTTGTAAACATACTTAAACTTGTTTTAACAGATGTGGGTAATAGTATGTTTAATGGTGTGTAAGGCACAAAAGTTGTTTTTAACTGGGACCTAAATATAAATTATGAATTTTGGTGTAAAATGTCCGGAGGGGACGTGAAAGTGACTGAGGTGTCACAGAACAAGATTGATCAATACACGTACACAAATGCAAAGAAAAAACAGAAGATAAACGACACGAAGATTTAACGTGGTTTAGTGGATGTGATCTACGTTCATGGGCTGTAACTAGGATTTATCTTTTATTGCTTAGGTGCTCAAAGATTACAATTACAAGATTATGATATATATAGAGAACTAATTAGGTTACAAAAACATTAAACCGGGCCAAGCTTAGGGCCAGTTGCCCTAACTCCCTCCCAAAAGGTCTCTGAAACCTAACAATCTCCCACTCGAAGGTCTTGCGATAAGATCAAGCCTGCCATCCAAGCACACAGAAATCCAGTCTTCCAGTAACTCCAGTAATCTTTGTCAAACAAAAGTCTTCAAAGCCTTCAGTTCCCATAAACAAGCTAAGACTTCAATCCAATCTTCCTAGTTGCAACAACCCTTCACATCAGTTACCCCGAAAGGCTCGTTGAAGCTTCCGAAAGCTACAACACATCAGTCATCACTGACTCAGTCGTGACCGTAATCGTCACTGACCCATCCTCTGTTTTAACTGGCTTGCAGATTCCACCAGATCCAGAGATACACCGACGAATATTAACACTATCCAAATTCAGCAAGTAATCCACAAGAGAGATTTATCAGTCGAAATCCTGGTCTTCAAAACCCACTATTGTTTTGGAACTATACCCAAAACACGACCCGTGCTCCCACTATTACCAAAACCCCTAACTGGTTTAAACCTCCGACCCCGTTCAGCTTGAACCAATTTGGCGCGAGGCTTCACACTTGCAAAATGAACCTTCTTTTGCATCTTAGATTCAACAAACCAGACTTTTTCTTGCTTAACCGGGACAGTCACTCCCTTAGCAGGTACCTCAACCAAATATAATGATCCATGTTTCTTTCCCCGAGCAATAACCAGATTACCTACCAAAACTAACATCTAGTCCTTGTTCATCCAATTGACTGACATAAATAAGCTTCGTCTTCAAACCTGGAATTAACCTGACATTCTATCAGTGTTGTAAAAATCGCGATTCCTCGGCCGATTAATCGGAAAAAGTCGCTAATCGGGGTGTTCCCGACTAATTTTCCTCAAATCGGCCAATTAATCGCTAGTCGGTCAACGGTCAAAATCGGACCTAATCGGTCCTAATCGGTCCTAATCGGCCACCAAACGGCCACCAATCGGCCAAAAAACGGCCGATTTCCGGCGAATACGAGAGGAAAATGGAAAACATACCTTCGATCTTAGTTGGGAACGACGATCCAGACTTCGATTGACAAGAACGACTTCGATTCCTACTTGGATTGACTTCGCCGGAACCCTAATTTGGACTTGACACCGAAGGCAGCGTAGTCGGGAAGATGGAAACGGGAATGGCTTTATTTTGAAAATCAGAAATGGGCTTTTTTTTATTAGATGGTGGGCTAGGTATTCAAAAAAAACAAAATAAATAGCCCATATGAGTTATTATGATAAAATCTTATATTATTTGCAAACTTATACATAAAGTTTTGTATATATATATATATAATTTTTAAAATTTATATATAAAATCTCAATCCGATTAATCCCGATTAATCCCTAGTCCCCACCTCACCGACCGACTAGCGACTAGCGATTTTTACAACACTGCATTCTATAATTTCCATGTAGTTCCCAATGGAGTCTCCAGATCAACATCTCTATGCCCGTAACATTAATAAATTCACCGTTACCAAGTCGTACCTTCCCAAAGTCACCAATTTTCAGATTTTTCATCAATTCATTGTTGTGCGTGGCATGAATCAAAGCTCCAAAATTCATGACCCAAGAGTCCACACTGCTTTCAACACTAAGTATCAATGCATCATCCACATCCTCAGTAGCATAATTCAATTGTTTCTTTGGACATTGACTCTTAACATGTCCCACCTCAGGCAACGAAGATAGCAGCAGTAGAGCCTGAGCCTCATCATCAAACTTTATCCTAACAAAAAGTAGCTTGACAAAATCGAATTGAGGTTGTTTATGTGTGATGTCACCGATACACCTTCCATCATCTTCGTGTTCACAAACTCTCATATCAAGAACACCTTATTAGTTGCCGAAGGCTTTTCATACATATTTGACAAAGTCTTCATCATACCACTAGTTGTGGTCTCTTTCATGATGTTAAAAGCAATGCTCTTTGTTTAAGCCAATGTAATGACCGCCGGGGCATTCTTGTCCTTTAATTCCCAATCAGCTTGTTCCATTCCTCTGGTTTATCTCCCAGTACCACAGCCAAATCCTTTTGACACAATAATGCTTCTAGTTACATTTTCCACCAACCAAAAATCAGAACTGTTGAACTTCTCAATCACAACTTTTTCATATTCAGCCATAGAAAACAGAAAACTGATCGAGACAATGACAGTCACAACAATGGCACGGGCCTGAACTTGACGATTGTTCTATTGAACAATGTCAAATAATCCAATCTCGTTCTACAGCAATCGACAAATCAAAAAACTATAAACAAACTATAAACAGTTACCCCGATTGATCTCATGTAGACGAATCTGAACCCGATGCGGATCTTCACAAACATGATTACTGAATCCTAGTTGATCACAAATATTTTAAACCCGAACCCAAAGCACACAAAAACATATCCGAAAACTGGCTGACGACAGCTCAAGGGTTCAATTTTGAAACCCTAATAGTCAAACATGATTCCAAGGGTTATAGGAACCCTAATCAAAGCTGACCCAGAAATTTCGAACCAAAACCGTGTCAAACAGAGGTTCAATCAACGATTCCAGAGGTTTAAATCACGAACTAGAAACTCAAAATCGGCCGAAATTAGACTCGCCAGAGGCGATTCCGGCGGCGGCGGTTGATTCGACAATTCTGGCAGTGGCTGCAACTGCGACGGCTGGCGATGGCTGCAACTAGCGGCAGAGGAGCCAGCGACCCAAGGGTTGAACCCTAATCACGGCGGCTAACAACTAAAGGGTGATGACCCAACAGTGGAGAAGTACTAATAAGCGGTGGCGACTTAGCAGGTGAAAACACTGATCGCGGACGGCGACTGAACACGACGATCTCAAGGACTGAAAGCCCTAATCGAGTCGATTGTTAACATCGGCAGATCTTGACGAACTCCAAGGGGTAAACCCTAGGTCGTAAATCTCCCAGACAGCGCCTCCTACCTTTCTTTTCTTCTTTTTTTTTCAGCAATCGTCTCAGTACATTTGTATTATAATCTTCAACAAGCCTCGTCTCTAATACCATTTATTAGGAATTATGTGGCGTTGCAGTACAAGATTAATCAATACATGTATGCGAATGCAAAGAAAAAACAGAAAAACAAAAAATAAACAACACGAAGATTTAATGTGGTTCGGTCGATGTGACCTACGTCCAAGGCTGCAACTAGGATTTATTATTTATTGCTAAGGTGTTCAAAGATTACAATTACAAGACTATGATATATATAGAGAACTAATAAGGTAACAAAAACATTAAGCCGGGCCGAGCTTAGGGTCGGCTGCCCTAACTCCCCCCCAAAAGGTCTCTGAAACCCAACAGTTGGCCTTGATTATCAATTATGTGTACAACCTAATTTAACGTATTATAAAAAATATTCGAAATATGAAATAATATTATGTTGTATAAAAATTTACTTGTGGTAACAAGTAGGTTAAATTGATTAAATGTTTAACTACTAGCAAATACTAGTCAAATGACTAACTAGAAAGTTGATGGGGCTAACTTGGCAAATGATGAAAGTGGAATTAAAAGGGGGTTATATGAGGAAAGTTTGGTCAAAGAAGTCAAAATCATATTTTAGCTTGGGGTGGAGGAGAGGTCGACATTCAAGAGGAGAAAAACATTGGTTTTGTGATTTTGGACCAAAATTCACCTACTAAACCCGTTCTAATCGTAAATGCAAGTTTGACATCGAATTCCTCTTGGGATTTCACAACTCTAGGTATGTAAATTCATAGATGTTAAATTTTCGTGGGTCTTCATGTGGGGATGGTTAGATGATGATGAAACTCAAATTTTGGGTATTTGGTGTAATACAAATCATGATATGATGTTAGTAATGCTAGAAAACAACTAAAATAATCATCTAGTGTGTAAAATAGAATGAAAACAAAGAGTTGGGGTTTGGGAGATTTCTTGAGTTTTATGAATTCTATAAATTTATGAAGTGTTGAATTTGATGGAGTGTTGTTTTGTTAATATATGTGAAATGAATTGATGAGAAAACATAATATGAGGGTTTATGGTTTGCATGATTTGAATGGAAATGAAGATACTTTAGAATGTTGATTTTGAGGTATTATAAAATCTGCATATAAGGTGTTTGAGGAAATGCCCTAAACAACTTAAAAATTCATGAATGAATAAGTGTGTTGGTGAACATGGGGGAAATGAATCACAAACTTATTTAAATGATTTAATAATGGAGTGTAGACTAATTTCGTAGATTGTATGAAATTGGAATGTGAATTAGTGAATTAGGAGAGTTTGACTTAGTAAAGTCAAATATGGTGATAATGGGTCAAAGAGGTGTAAGCTTGTTTTTGTTTATTGTTCCTAGATTGAATGTGTATGTGTGATTATTTGATCTAGGAGGTGGAAGTACAAACCAAAGACCCGGTAAGGAGAAGATTGAATTAAGTGGCCTTAAGAATCAAGGTGAGCAAACCTACATATGATTATGCAACCATAAGACATATTCATAAACAACCTTACCCAGTATATTCCCACTTTTCAGTATATTCATATGACATATTCATGATTTTGTTAAATGGCTGACTTAATTGCACTACTTGATGTAGTTTCTTGTATTGAAATGTTGTATGTTATGTATGTATAACTTAGATTTGTGTCAATATTTGTTAGATGATAATTGACACACTATTGGGGTGGGTGATCCACATTCGTGTGGAATATGAAGTAAGACCAAAACTTGGTGGCAATGGTGTGATGATCCATATTTGTGTGGAAGAATGTGTAAGTCCATACTCGTATGACAAGGGAGATGATCCACATTCGTGTAGAAGTTGTTGTATGACCACAATTGAGTGGCAATTGGGGATGATCCGCATTATGGAAGAAAATGGATAAAGGTAGAATAGATTTGGGTCTTGTGGTAATTACATGTTGTAAGTCACCAAGATAGGTTTGGGACTTAAAACATATATTAAAATAATGTCATGGAATGGATTTAGAGGTAAAGGATTGAACGAAAGCGATCGGAAATGGTCGGAGACCATTTGGCATTTGAAAATGGTCAAATTGCCAGGTCTGGAGTATTTTACGCCGGTTGTGGAGTATTTTACACTGAACCCTTCTGTATACGCCGAAGCAGGGGCGTATCATACGCCGGTTGGAGTTAAATACGCCGACTGGTGTTTTTCAATGCCAAATTTTGTTTCCTTGTCGGATTTTGATCCGTAAGGTGTACGGGGTCATCTCACTTAGTCCTTTTGAACTAACACTTGATTATTTGGTTGTGTTTACAAGTCAGAAGTAGGATCAGTTACGAATGGGATGATCGAGATACTACGGATCGAATCAAGCTTGTAGTAGCATGCTAATGTTTTAATAAAACTAACTTTTGTCAATCATTGTAAATGGTTTAGGGGCGGTTAAATGTTAACAAACAACTATGTTTTAGAAGTTTTGAATGTTAAATTATGATCTAGTTGGGTTATGTAACTAAGCAAATGAAAATTTTTGGGACCTGTTTTGTAAATTCCACAAATTTGTCAAATGTTATGTTATGAGAATTGGGGTGCCACACTATGGTCTTACTTTTAACTTTTTGGTTTTATGGATTTCGTATTACTTTTCAAAACTTTGGTATTGGTTTTGAACATTTGGTTTTGGTTTTTGAACATTTGGTATTGATTTTGAACAATTGATATTTGGTATTGAAATTTTGGTAGCAACTATATTATCTTATATGCTAATTATAATACATTTTATATTGTATTTGTGAAAGAATGTTAACTTTAAATGCATAATATAATTTTATCTTTCTTCCACCTATGAGCGCTTTTTTTTTTTCAGGCTATAGTTTTTTAGGCGCCTAATCTTTGCGTCTTGAGTGGGCCTATCGCCTTCGACAACATAGATTCCATCATGCCAAAAACAAAATATATGTAACTTGAAACTAATTTAAAGTTTTCAAATGTTGGAAAAGTAGTAACAAATGTAATTGTTGGATGTCCTCGTAGTAGGTTTAAAAGATTAAATTGTATGACATTTTAGGTGGAGTTTATATTATAGGGATACCATTTAAGAGAAAAACAACGAAGATTATTAGTATTTACATAAGAATAACAGAGATTTAAAAAAAATTTGACGTTTTCCGTATGGTGCTAATAATAAAAACATGAAAAGACCTTAAAACTTGGAACCAAAGGTCTCTCTAGAACCAACATCTCTCTTAATCTCCGAGAAAGAATTAAGATTTATCTAAAAATTCATCCTTCTCAGACCTTATCCATAGCTTTTCTATGAGTAAGATTTACTAGGTACAATGGTTTTTGTTTCATAAGAAAGCCTTTAAAATTGTAGTAATTCATGATTTGATGACTAACCACCTCTACAAAAAGGATGGATCTGATACTTAGCTTAGCTTCCGCTTTGCATAGGGTATGAGAGTCGGGAGGGTCCGGTTCGGTTTGCAATGATATACACAACCTTACTCTACGCATTTGTGCAAGTGGTTCATGGTTTAGCAATTGTTAGGAATCAAGTGAGTGCAGCGGAAACACCAACACACAATGCAAATGAGAAAGAAAACAAAAGTTTACTATTAGGCTGCAGCTAGGAATTTATTATTAGGCTCAACGAAAAAGATTACAATTACATGACTAGGTATGTATATATATATATATATAAAAAAAAAAGCTAGGGTTTCCAACATAAGTCCAAGAAACCTTCATGGACCAAAACAAGCCCAAAGCCTCTAAGCCTTCATCAAACCCAACAGCAACCTTATTAGTTACTCCAAGGCCGACCCTCGATGACTACCCAACTCTGATTATTGAAAGAAAAAAGATGGCGAAAACTTTATGTTCCAAACTTGACAAATGGTTATGAACTAGCCCAGTTAGTCGTTTAGTTCATGCTTGGTATTTTTGGCATGCAACCCTAAGGCCCTGTTTGGTAGCCTCTTAATCTCATTCAGAGGCTACCTCTTAATGGTTCATAACATGTGAATAGTTAAAAAATATCCTTAAGTTTGAATGGTTAAGAGATTGGTAATGGTTCATAACCTCTGAATGGTTAAGAGGTAACCATAAGTCTAAATGGTTAAGAGGTTATGAACCATTCAGAACTAACCTCTTAATGTCATTCAGATGCAAACAAACAACCCCTAATACTAATGTGATCAGTAAAGCAACATCCTATAGCAAAAGAGCAAGACATGAAATTCTTCATGAAAGACATGGCAAGTATCTAATCAAACAAGATGAAGAGCAGATTCTGAGCCTAAAAAAGCGGCTTCTTTTGCAATTTTTCAAATTTTCCTTGAACATTATTATGGCAAATTCAGCTCAAATATGGCATGGCTAGATGTTAACAAAGACTAAACCATGAATCATGTTTGGCTTCCAATAACAAAGGTGACCTACACACTATGCCGCTGATCCAAGGTAATCTCTATTTTCACACTGTCTGAAAAAGAATTATATAGTTCTCTAGCCTTAAAAAATCTAGCCAAAATATGTTATCATATTAATAAACTCATCAGGAAATAAAGTGGACCTGCAATCTACATGATCCACCATCAACTCAAAGGACGTAAAATTCCAGCTGCTTACTTCTCACGCAATGAATTTATCGAGCAACATCACCTACCATTTGCTTAATGTCGAGTTGCATTAAATTAAAAACAAAATTAACATCTTTAGTTCCAACAAATCACGATCAATTATTTTTCAAAATTCAAACTAACGGAATCCACCATCGATAATTAGGCTATTGTCGCAATATAGCATCCGTCCATGCATATATATCCATTCATATACGAACACGAATGCATACACCCTATGCTAGGTCACACCTTGTGCTAAAAACAAACAAACAAAAGGTAACTCCCCTATATATAGTATCCGGCCTGAAACCGTTTCCAAACCCTAATTTTCAACTCTAATTTAACAAAAAGTGAGAAACAGTAACAAAACTTATAATCAACAACGGAAAATCACACATACGTAGGGATGGAAAGTGCTAACTTGTAATATGTAATTCGGATCTATGAGTAGGAGTCCGATCTGCGATCTTCGGAAGCAATAGCAGCGGGAGCAAGGTATTCCGATGACGAGACGGTTACGGTGGGAGTGACGGTGGCGTTAGGTATTCCGATGGTGTGTGGTGGAGAGAAGTATTGCGATGGAGAATCGAAGGGGTTGGGGTTGGGGTTGGTGGGTCGGGCACCGGAAAAGGCTAAGCCCATAACATAAGAGAATGTGGTTATCAAATTCGTCCGAAGCTATTAAATTAACAAAGTCAAACTGAATCAGGATTCGATCAAATCTTTGTTTCGACAACTCGCATTTCTGCCAACACACTTAACCAGTTAACCTTGTTCTCTTGTTAAAGACTTGCTCCGGGTCCACGGTTTGGGAAAGTGGTGCAAAAAAGGAGGCCATACACGCTGTGATTCTGACCGCTATGTGGTGTATTTGGAAGGATCGAAACGAGGTGATTTTCAACAGGAGGGCTCGACCACATCAAGTAATTCTTAAGGAGGTGCAGTCCCTCTCATTTTTCCGGGTAAAGCAGCGATCCAGGTGGGAGTCATTGGCATGAAAGGATTGGATCAGTTTTTCTTTTTGAGTTTTCTTTTCTTTTCTTCAGTTACATTGTTGGTGTTTTTTTCTTGTATGTTTGGTGTACTTGTCAGTTCTAGCTTCTTGCTAGCTCTTTTTGGGTGTGCTTAATGAAATCTGCCGTTAAAAAAAAAATTAACCTTGTTCTCCAAGCATGTAAATAATGATATGTTTTTATTTATTTATTTTGTAATTTTGAGCATGTTTAGAAATGATATGATACAAAAGTACATTATTATTTGTTAAAAAAATAAGGACACACGTGACTATTCTTACAGCTTGTTCTAGACTTCAAGTTGACACTGAATTTGTCTAAGTTAAGAAGATAGTTCAAATGGTTCGTATCGTTGTAAAACTTGCGATTATATACATATTATGAGACGATAATATATATGGCATAATTTTTACATAATATGGTGTACTTTAACATGCTAAATGAGGAACAAATATAATGTCAAATAATGGAATACTAAAATGAAGTATCTACGTTAAACAAACTAATGTCATAAACGGTAATACCATATAAATATTCAACGAGTAATGAACAGTGTGACGACTAACAACTATTAGAAAAAGTACATGAAAAAATTGCAATTAGACATTATATTGAAACTCAATATACAAAACCCTCGCCCAAGACTTGTGTAGACGTGCAGTTGCACGTTTACACGTAATATATCTTTAATATCTACCAGACTACCACACATTCTACTTTTTTATCCTTTTTTATTTTAAATTTATGTGTGTGTATGGTCGTTCAGCATTTACGATATTAAGCAGATTTTTTTAACTACAATCTAATATACTATAATTCTACATCATTGTATCATAGAATTTGAACCATCAATCTCATGGATAGGAATACGAATATATGCACACTCAAATACCATCGGACTACAAGTCATATGATGCTACTTTTAAGAAGATAATTAAGAGGATAACATAAACATATGTATACACTACTTTAAATATGGTAAGCTTTGTGTATTTCTCACAAATTATTATTAAGTTTTAAGTAAAAACTAAGAGAACTACTAAAACATACAAACTTTAAATATTGTGGCATTACATACGATTGTGCTTTGATTCTTTCATTTCTTTATTTAAATTGGCACTGTGTAGTGGGCACAAGCTAGTATATTTTATATAGGTCGGTTAAGTGCATTTTATCCGTGACAAAAATTGTGAAACTTGTGGAAACATTTGGATATAGTTTCTAAAACTATAGCCATGATATCAGTTGGGACATTCAATCTATGCGACGGTAAAGAAAAATGTATGCTATTGTCACAAATTCCTTATATACTACAATTAACTTTGGCAATAAGGCTACCCACAGCGCCTTCACCGCCGGCCCAGCGGCCTCTACCCCTTCGGCGGGGTGTAGCGGGAATACCGCCACCATGCCGCACGGCTCCCGCTCCCCGTTGCATCCCTTCACTCCTATTGGTCCCCCTCTTGAATTTGATGATAAAGTGGAATAGTGGGGAAGGGTTTTTAGTGTGGTGACCACTGTGGGGTTTTGTGGTTTTTAGTGGGGTGATGACGTGACAGGAAATTTCAGTGGGGAAGGGTTTTCAGTGGGGTGACCGCTGTGGATAGTCTAAGCGACATTTTGATTATGTATGCTATTGTCACACATCCACTTCAAACCTTCATTTATGTTATCTCTGACTTTCATACTTGAATTTTCTTGATTGACTAATAATCAATTCCTAATATGCTGCAATTCTATATAATTTTTTTTTTTAATTTTAAAGAATCAAATAAAATAATGCATGTAAGTGGTCTCCACTACATCAATATGCTTGATTTTACAATCAATGTCCATGTTTTTCTAAATAGTTGCACTTTGTTATTTGTTGCACCTTTTGACTTTAAATAGTCATCCAGTCGTCCTCCTCATCATTGACTATTTGACTCCATTGAAGTGTGTGAGTTTGACTAATTAACTCGTATTGACTATGTTATTAATAAAAACTACTCATGTTGATTGGTTATAATTTTTCAGGTATATACCGCTATCATTGCAGGTTTGTAGAAATTTGGCTGGAAATACGAGGAAAACAATATTTTTTTTTGTAAATTTAGTTGGAGATCAAGGAGAAGTGCAATGTGCAGGATGGAGATTCAAGTTGTTCATCAGAATGGTCAAAGATGGTCAATGATATCAGATGATTCATGCCGCACAAGACTTCTTGCCAATGTTTTCATAACCGGACCGGACGTCGAACCGGTCTCGTTACTGGTCAGAGGTCGGACCGGATTTAAGAACCGGACGATTTTATAAACATTTTATATATATATATATATAATCAAAAAAAAATTTAAAAAAATAAAAAAATTTTAAAAAACCGGTTCGACCACCGGTTTTCCAGTCCGACCGCCGGTTCCCGGTTCGACCGGCCGGTCCACCCAAAAACGGCTCAAAACCCTTAACCGGACCGGTCCGGCCGGTCCGGTCCGGTTTTCAAAACACTGCTTCTTGCAACAAACAAATACCCTGTTTTCAAAATATTTTATGTTCTTCCTTGCTTGTATATTTTTCCATATTTTACATATTCATTTTTATGTAAAGATGGTAAGATGAGCAGATAGAATGGTGGGGTGATAAATCGAACTTTCCACCTCTAATAAGCTTATTCATTATTGGCCGAGGGACCGGTACCACCCGTGATGGTAGTCTAGTAGTAAAGGTGTGGGAATCTATAATGGAGGTATATGGTTTGAAGCCCGGCACCACCCCGTTTTCCCTGGGTCATGCGATTTACCTCCCTCATGTTGGCCGTGGGACTGGTCTATATTGGCCGTGGGACCGGTCGATAAGGGACGCATAATGGTGACGCTCACCATTTTTTTTAGTATACAAATCTAATTTTCTACCACTAATAATATGGGTCACCTGTGTTTGAAGAAGGAGCCCACAAATGGTACAAGGGAATAAAAACTCACAAGCAACTTCTGCAGCAGAAGAAAACAAGCTCAATTTGGTTGGGATAACTTTTCCACTCTTTATTTGTGATTCTTTGTAGCTTACAATGTGCAAACTTCATTTCATCAGCAAATATATTAAAGATTTGGGGGGAAGGCAAGAACTATGTTAAAGATCATGCATGATTTGGTCAAAATGTCATTTTAGGAAAAAACAAGCTAATTTTCTCTGTTTTCAAGTTCTTTGTATGGTTTCAATTATAAAAAATGCACTTGGTTTTGGTGCTAATAAAGAGATCATATTTGGTCCAAAGGAAGTTTCTTAGACCTTAGGAGCTACATTCGTTGAGGGAACAGATTTATGGCTCAGTGACACACTGACACTTCTAAAGCTAGTTTAATTTCTAATTTAATATTTAAGAGGGTGACATTTTCAACCTATTTTCTTTTGTTATTCTTGTTTTCCATGTGTTTGTTGTGTATTACAGCCAGATTAAGGTGCTCGTGCAGGAAAAATACATCTTTTTTTTCAGAACTTGTGAGAAAATATGGAGACTTTGTATTATTTTGTAATCCCATGTATTAGAAATAGAAACCTGGGTTGGATCATATTAGGTCGGCTAAAAACATGACTGTTCATTTAGTTTATTTACTTTCAAATAAAACATGTAAGATACAGTTACAATAATAACATTATTTCAACACTAATAAAAAACACAATGTTTGAATATATCATCATCATCGTACTCAGTATATCACATCGTTATAAAAGCTAAGGTAGGATCTGAAGAAGGTAAGATGTACACAGTCTTACCTCTACCCCGTAGGAACAGAGATGTTGCTTCCAGTGAGACCCCCGACTCATGATGCCTAACTAGCCGACCAACTCACACTTTTAACGTTATTTTCAAAAATCAAGTAAAATAACGTTAAAATTAGTGTCATTTTTCCTCGATGGCCAACACATTTATATGTTATATGTGTGCACCGCAAATGAATACTGAAAAATACACTTTGGATGAAAATAATAATTCAAAGCATATTGAATATAAGATTGGTATAAAGTAGTAACTTTGCATCAGCTTATACAAAGCCAACAGCTAGAGTGTTCTTATTATTCCACCATAATCACAAACAAAATATGCACAAATCACCAGTCAAGTGGTTCTAACCTTAGTATAGACAAGGGTGCAAGCTGACACTAGCCGGCTAGTAAAAAATCTTGGCAGGCCCAAGCACATGGTCAATTGAATTTCAGTATGCAGCCACATCAATAGACTCACAGCCATCAACATCCACCCAAACTTCATTCACTCTCCCAAAGAATTTCAGTGGAGAATTATATTCTGCAATTGAGTATGCAAAGTTACTAGATGCGGAAGTCGAGTATTGAGACTTGCTCAAGCTAGCGGCTAGCTTCTCAGCCTCTTCAACCGTGTTCTTATCTCTCGCAAAACCTGAGAATTGGCGGACCGCTTTGCAACTGGTGGTCCATGAGTCAGGTTTAAGGTTAAGTTCAGGAAGAGGAAGTGGAGGTGTGGCTTGAAATTTATCAGGTAAGTAGAAATAAACAACATATGCTGATGAATCAAGAGGACCTGCTCCATTGACAATGCTTGTTAAAACGGGTACAGTCATAGATACACGAGAATTGTTCAGATTTGCACCTTCTATGTACTGGAACAATCTGTAAAACAAGACGATCGATCGTAAGGACAAGTATAAGCCAGTTTGAAAGTTAAATCAGGAATTCAGGATAGAACAAAATACACAATCAGATTAACCCCATGGTTTTAGCATTTGGAGAAAATCGAAACCCTAAGTAATCTTAATCATTCAAATTACGAACGATCATATTCCAGAAATCATAAAACAGTAAGCAAATTGAACTGGTGAGTAGTAATTCGATACAAAATTATGAGTGGGATACCTATGGAAGCCATCATTGGTAGCTTTTCGAAAGGAAATTTCTTTGACGGGGGCAGTCATCCAGACTGACTCCTGATATAATCTGATCTCGAATTCTGATTCGGAGTGAATCACTGTGTATAGTGGTGATTCATAGGCGTTACTAAACCCTAAAATGTAGACGATGATGGTGATGCTTGCTAAGAGGATCAAATATGTCTTCGCCATTGTTGTCTAAAGGTCAGTCAGGACAATAACTTTATAATTGGACTGCTTAGACTTTCTATAATAATCATTACACTGAAAATCTTCCTGTAATCATCAGACTATAAGGTATGCCAAGTGACCCAATCACTCCACGTATGCGTTACGTAGGCGTCACATAAGCACTCACCATAACCACTCACCTCACCATTTTGGTAGAAATGCTCCATTACGCACTCACTCCACGTAATCATTCATTTTTACATTAAATTAAGATATAATTAATAAAAACAAATTAATAAAAACTTACAAACTAATATAAAAAAGGAGTAAACTTCTCTTTTGCTCCCTGTGGTTTGACAAAAGTAACCATTTTCATCCAAATTTTGAAATTTTGCAATTTTCCTTCATTAGTTTCAGAAAATTAACCATTTTCATCCAAAGTCCATTTAAACTTTGGATGAAAATGGTTACTTTTGTCAAACCACAGGGACTAAAATGGTTAATTTTCTGAAACTAATGGAGGAAAATTGCAAAATTTCAAAATTTGGATGAAAATGGTTACTTTTGTCAAGCCACAGGGAGCAAAAGAGAAGTTTACTCTATAAAAAATTAATAAAAAAATTACAAACTAATAAAAAAATTAATTAAAAAATTACAAACTAATAAAAAAATTAATAAAAACGATTTTTCCATAAATGTTCAATCAAATCAGCTTTGAGGTTCGCATGTGTATCCTCGTTGCGAAGCATTCGACGGTTTACTTGTTTTTCTTCGTCGTTGATCTCCACATGCTCCAACAAATTCGGATCTTCTTCTTCATAAAATTCACATATCGCTCGACCGTTATCTTCAATTATCATGTTGTGTAGTATCACACATGCGTATAACGCGTTTCGGATCCGACTTGGCTTCCAAGCTCTAGCAGGGTGTTGAATCATGTGCCACTTATGTTTTAGAACGCCGAATGCTCATTCAATATCCTTTCTTGCCCCCTCTTGACGATTTTGGAAATATAGACGTTTTTCATCTTCAGTTTGTCGTGATGTAAAGGATTTCACGAAAGTAGCCCATTGTGGATAAATATCATCGACCAAATAATACCTGTATTTGTATGTTGTGTCGTTGCAAATAAACTGCTGACCGGGTGCCTTGCCTTCAATAAGATTGTTGTAAATCGGCGATTGATCTAGAACATTAATATCATTGTTCGATTGTGATGCACCAAAGAAGGCATGCCATCTCCAAAGATCTTGAGACACAACAGCTTCTTCTAGCATAAAACTTGGTCTTGGATGGTCGCCTCGTTGGAATTGACCTCGCCATGCTGTTGGGCAATTGTCCCATTCCCAATGGGTGCAGTCGAGACTACCTAACATACCGGGGAAACCATGAACCTCTTCATGAAACGTATAAATCTGCTGGATGTCATGGGAATTTGGTTTCCTCAAGTATTTCTTCGCGTACAATCTAATTACGCATTTACAAAATTTATATATGCATTCCCGCCCCATTCTCTCAGACATATGTAAATAATCATCAAACGAATCGCTGCAAGTGCCGTAGGTAGGGCTGTAAACGAACCGAACGTTCAGCGAACAGTTCGTGAACCGTTCGGCAGGAAGTTCATTTATGTTCGTTCGTTTAATAAATGAACGAACACGAACAAGAAATTCCGTTCGTTTAGTTAAATGAACGAACATGAACAGAGGTCGTGTTCGTTCATTTGTGTTCGTGAACGTTCGGTAACATGTTCGTTTATGTTCGGTTAAGTTCATTTATTATATTTATTCATCATATGTATTGTATATTTTTAATTTTTATTTTTAGTTTAATACTATAATATTTTAATTTATATATTTATAAATGATTATCTCTAATGTTTGAGATTAATAATGCTGCATTTTATTGTTTAAATAATATGTGTTCGTTAGCGTTTGTGAACCGTTCGTGAACAAGCTAAATTTCTTAATGAACGAACACGAACAAGAATCTTCGTTCGGTTAGCGTTCGTGAACCGTTCGTGAACAACTTAAAAGTTAAACGAACGAACACGAACAAGGGCTCGTTCGTGTTCGTTCGGTTCGTTTACAACCCTAGCCGTAGGCTAGTTGCCGTATTGCAGAAGTATATTTTTGAAGACCGGAAAACCCGACCTTTCCTCTTCCGTCACACCGTTGTTGGAAAAAATCATAGTTTTGTTCCAAATTATTACACTCTTGAAAAAAGATTCCGACTCATACGAAAACGACGCTGAAATAAATGTTCGGGGTATTTCGGATTTTCTGAAAAATAATCTTCAACAAGACGTGCGTGAGCTCCAAGACGATCTCGATTAATTCGTGCTCTTCTAGTTAGAACAGGTCTTTCAACTTGTTGTCTGATGATGTCGAGAGTAAGTTGTGCGGCTTCGATTAAAAAATCTTCTCCTTCGCTAAAATCGTCATCTTCCCGTAGAAACTCCATTTTTATAAAAATACTGATTTTTTGTTTGATTTTTTTTTTTGATTTTTTTTGTGAGATGTGAATATTTTAGAGAGTGAGATGTGAATATTAGAGAGTGTGTGATGATTTTATATATAGGTTTTATTTAATTTTTTTAATGAGTCTAACGGTCAAAACCACCCAACCCCACGCCTCACGTCCGTTGCTCGACTCACGCCGAGGATCCCACGCCCCTCTCACGCCCCTAGGGGGCGGTGTGCCACGCCCCTCCGACGCTCATACCGGGCAGTCTCACTACTATATAATTTTATTTATTTTTCCGGTTGTAAATTAATAAGTAAAATAAATAACAAAATAAAATGTTAACATTAAATTAAATGAGTCACGTAAAAATAAAAACAAAACATTACATTGCTAATTAAAATAAAAGACAAATTGTCGATATTTCGATCTTAATTTTCTCATAATCGACCGTTCTTTGTCATCGAAGTCTTTGAGAGGCGTACTCTCCATCACTTTGAATTCGGCTCGGATAAGATTATCGTCGTGAATTTTTTTCTTCTCCTCGTGTTTTGTTTTTTGAAATTTTGTAAACTTCTCAAGTTGATAGGCGAGTTTGTTGGTTGTTGGGTTTTGTTGCATTTGAAACAAAAACCTTTGGATGGTTTCTAGATCATTAAGTTGAAATTAGGGTTGTTCGAATTTGGATTCATCTCTAAAATGAAAGGGTTTAGAGAGGATTTTAGAGAGTAAAAAAAATGTTTTTTTAAAAAGTGTATTTTTATAAAATATGAAAGAGTTTATATAGGGGATAAAAATAAGTTTTTTTTGGCAAATGACCATTGAAAAACGATATTATTTGAAAAAAGCGTATAAAAAAACCGAACCGAATATTTGAATTTCGGTTTTTGGTTTGGTTCCTCATTCTGAATTCTAAATTCGGTTATATATATTTTTTAAATTTGGTATTCGGTTCGGTTTCTAACCAGGTTATATATTTCTTATATAATTTTTTTGTATATAATATATAATTTTTTTAAATTTCGGGCCCCCTAAATTGTCAGGCCCGGGGCGGTCGACCACACCGTCCTCCCCATGGCTGGCCTTGGGTGGGAGGGAGGGGGTGGTGTGCCCAACTGGCCCCGCCGAATGAGGCGATCCTACTGGAGGCGCGGAAGGAGTACTGAACACGGCCTTAGGAAGTTCAAAAGACTCCATTCTGAAGTGTAATTTACATGAACATGAATCCTGCAAAATTTATCGTTTGTTATTAACTTTTAAATTTTCACCTTAAAAAGTAAGAATGAGTATAAGTTATCAAATTAAGGTGCATAATATTATAATTTATCCCAAGTTATTATTAAACTTGTGTTATTATGTTATAGCATAAGTGCCTATTGTTTTGAGGGTTAATAAGCCGTCAAAAAACAGTTGTTTTGTTGTACGTATAAGTATCTTGTAATTGACTCATTTGTATGCATGAAATATATATCATATGAACATATTTGGTCAAAACTCTTTGTCCATAATCTTAGTTCATATTCGATATAATGTGTCTTTGATATTATAGAATATGTTTATCAAACTCTCAATCATGAGTGACAACTTATAACAAACAAAATTCGTCATTTTAACTTAAATTTTAATATATATTTAATAGTTATATCATTTTTGGGTTATGTTTTGTTTGTTTAATTGTAACAAATGAAAAATGAAACATCCTTACAACCATATTATGATGCAATTGGTAATCTTGAAAACACGCAACGCAAGTGCACAACACAAAGATTTTGATGTAAAACTCTATATCACGACTCTATCTTTCTTTCTTAATTTATACCTCTAAAATATTAAATCCGGTGAATATAAGAAGTCCTGTAATTTGTTTTTATATTGAAAGTGGAAAACAAACATGCTCAAAACTGAAAATAAAGAATACTAAACAAGGGGTGAATGACTTGTTAATTATCTAATCTATTCAAGAATACTAAAACGGGTATTTATGCACTTACTTCTCTGTGAAATATCAGGTTCTTCATTATTGTTATCGATTTATTATCGACCTCTAACAACACGATCTCATCCTTACAACCCTTCAAGTCATTTAATAGTCCCCTAGGCCAAAGAGCTTGACACGTCGCAACCATAGCTGTCATGAACTCCAATTCACATGACAAGAGAGCCCCTTGTGATCTTTCCTATTGCATCTCGTTTCACTTTGTAAACCCATTTCAAACCTATCGGGTTATGCCTTGTGATTTCCAAGTTTTGTTCTTCAAATGGTTTAGGGGTTGTTTCGGAGTAAACCTGCTCTAGCGATCGGAAGCCTCGTATAGGTGTGTGATCACACGAAGCCATTGAACCAGCTGTTAGTTGTCAGGTAAGCAACTATTAATCTAGAAAACACACAAGTGCACAACACAAAGATTTTGTGATAAAATTCTATATCACCAATCCATCTTCCTTTCTTTGTTTATACATCAAAAATATTAAATCAAACTAATAAAGAGTCATATAAACAATCTAAATATCAACCTTGAATGGGTCAAATAATTACCAAGTCAACAAACCAAAGTTCACATATTAATATATTAATAATATACAATTAATTAAAATAAAAAAGATTATTTAAAAAAAATAAAGTTATTGGGTTTTATACATAATTTTGGGTTTTATAATTGTGATTGCAGCCATTGGTCGGCATTTATAAAAGAAGCATTAAGAAAGAGAGAGGCTTGAGTGTCGTTGAGCTTTTGGGCATATGGAACTCTCAAAGATGTATTAGCTCCTCCACCTATGCACATGTACTCTCCATAAAATATGTTCCTTCATGGCAAAATATCAAGTAATTAATATATATACGATCTTTGATTACTTTGAAAAAAAAAAATTCAAAGCAGCCTTTATATCTCAACTAGAACTATACTGAGTAAGTTTGTTTGTAATTTTTTTTAAAAATATAAATTAAAAATAAAAGGAATGACAAATGCTTACTGGTCTCTTGATGGGTCATTGAAGTCATTCCAGCCTTCAGGGGCAATTATATCAGACATAGATGTGTAAGCAAAAACAACCTTAGAGAAAGGCCTCCATGCTCGACCTAACCATATCCTTCCGGTGCCACCAATGCTGCATCTCACAAATGCAAAACCGCTATCTTCATCCGCAGACGCTCTCCCGTGTGCTGTTACTACTCCGTTTATGCTCTTTTGCCCTGCGGGTAATGGTGGTGCCATCGAGACCAATTGACAATCCTACAAAATTAATCAAGCCGAACAATTAAACGATGGTTCGGTTAAGCCGACCGATTAACCAAAAATTGTGGTTAAATTTTGATTTTGATGTGTGACATAACCGAATTAACCAAACCAACATATTATATATTAGCTATTTGAAATATGTGATGTTATTCATGATATTTATCTCTAAGCGTTATGTTGTTTGGAACAATTTGATAGTTACCAAAACTGCGCCTTAAAAAAAATTGGCATAACATGGAAAATTGGAAATAATTAATGATATTTATTCTAGAAACATGCATAATAATTAATGTATGTAAGAAACCACTTCTTAGAACCTTTTGTGTTAATAGCAATGCGTTCAATTGTATGCATCATCATCACTAGGATAGAATTTTTAAAACAATTAGACTCGACAATCTTAACCCAAAACAAGATAAATAGGTAGATTTAGGTAAGAAGTAATGTATTTTGTGTTGAAATGTGTAACATTACGACATAGAATGAGTTGACATGTGTACACTTTAATACAATACGGTCAAGATATGTAACTTAAAAATTATGTGAATATAATGTATTCAAGCAATTAAGAATGATTCATAATATATCTTATTATAAAATAATTAAAAATCATTTGAATAAACTATTTGTTGCATTACAACTTATTTTAACTTGAAATACATTGATTTTTTTTAAAACGGCACCTTTAAACCAAAACTAATTTTCTTTAAAACCCATTATGACCCACACCTTACACATATCTTGACTCGCACTCGTTCTAACTTGTAACACAACCCAACCCAATCCAATCCATCCATTTTGCCAAGCATAGTAACAATAGAAGTCAATCATAACTCACGTGACCCAAATAAATAAGTATAATATAAATAGTAATTATAATAATAGGCAAGAAAAAAAATAAAGAAATAAAAACATCAAAGAATGACACATGTCTTATCATTTAATATGACCCCTGAACTACTTATTTATCAGTATAGATTATTAATATCTAATAAATGATTACCCAAAAATCAAACTAACAAAAACTAATCGATATTTTAAATATGATCTTACTTGAAATATTCGGTTTAGGATATATTGAGGATCAAAACTGAAACCAAACCATCAATACACACCTCTTTATGTTTCATCATCAAATGACTTGATAATATTTTCCGATCATACATACATACATGCATATATACATACCTCGTATAATGATTTAGCATTGCCGAAAATGAAGTCAATTGAACCTTGGATATAACAATCCTTGAAGTAATGTCGACCTCTATCATCATGAAGGGTATCCTGAGCTCCAAAGAATCCACACCCCCAAAATGAAGCTTGATCCCCTCCTACTCTAATTGCTACAGCTTGTGCCCCAACGTCTCCTGGCTTTGGTATTGGAGCCACATTCTAGCATCCAAAAATATATATCATGTATAGAGACAACGTTTAAATAAAAAGAACATTTTGCGTGCAAAGTGTATGAGGTCTGTGTAATTTTAAAATCACAAAGACACGAAGTTATCACACACAGATAAACCTATAACATAAACGGTTTATGAGTGATAACTTTGTGTCTACATGATTTCACAATTAACAATTACGTAATAAAATCTCAGACACACATATAGATTGAGAGAGAGTGTCATATATGCCTACCATGAAACTAATGTTCTTTGCTACAAAATTTGTAGAGAACACTTGTACGGACCCACTATAGAACGTGCCATGTGACGAATTAGCCGTGTCATTCCAGACAATTGCAGTTGAAGTATAGCCTTGCCCTTGAAACGTTATATTGGGTTTTGTCTTCGGGATTATTACCTTTTCACTTAATTAAGTTTGACACAATATGTGGGTTATTAAACATTTATGTGGGTTAGTTTTAATTTAATTAAAGGCAAGACTGATTACAAGTAAATGCCGTTGTTGATCCATATTAGACTTCTCTTGCTGTTGAGTGTAACTACTGCATCAATTGCTGACTGAACAGTTGTAAAATTACAGCATCCGTTACGATCAACACAAAATGTGGTCGTGGTGTTTGTATCAAGAGGGACAGAGTCACGTGGAAAATCATCACACATGTCAACTTTACTAGCCGTTTGATGGTGGTGGTGATGACGCCCATCTAAGCTAGCACTGCATGATTTTGACGACGACGATGATGATGATGAGATAACCTTAAATTCCTCGAGGAAATGCTTGACGTGTTGTAGATTTGATGATAGAAAATGTGTGCTTGCTAAGACAATGATGAGAAGAGAGAAAACATCTGTGTATCGAAAACTCATTTTTTTTATTTTTTGTGTTTTTTGATCAACAATTGGAATGATTTGAATGAAATTGAAGAAATGAAAGAATGGTTTTTAAAGTTGTTCTTGAAGTACAAGGGTTTCATGGCATGCCTTGTAAACTACCCTGGCCCTATGCTGATTTCAACCTACCAACCCTTTCCATCATCAAAAGGATCACAAAAAGGAAGTTATAATTGACTTGCACACAAAACAAATAAACTCTTTTTATATATTACCCTGCTTATCACACAAAGATTCATTTATAAATATATTAATTGAAATGTAAACATAGTTTTCATGTAAATTGATCTACAAGAAATAGTTCAAAGATTTTATTTAACACATTTCAGCCCTTGATGTGTTTTAATCTTCAGCTATAGTTGACTACATGACACATTTTGCGGCAGTGACAATACGATTTCGGATATCAAAACACAAATTGAAAAAAATATGTTACAACAGTTATCACTCAGCGTAAAATAGAGAGTAAAGAACCCATTCTTTGCGATGAGCTAGGGTTTACGGTGACATTAACGTGATACTTCAATAGATTAAAAAAACTCGTTAATTTCAATTATAACCGAGTTAAACGTGTTTTTTACCCATCTGGTACAAGTCTAATTTCAAGTACCTTATTTTAGCTTAAATCGTTTACACCTAGTATGTGGTTTTTTTAGTGATGAGCCTTGCATTTATATGAAAGAATAATTCAACTGAATTGCCCGTGAGAAGAAATGACACTCAACAAAGACCATTACGTTTTACGTTAATATCTCATTATTATTTTAGTATTTTATATCCTTATGATTTTTAATAAATTTTACAATAACAAAAAAGCAGCAATATTACGTAAAAAGATAAATTTTTTATTTCTATGTTTTTAATTTTATATTTAATTTTTTAGTTTATTATTATTTATTATTTACAACCACACTAACATCACCACATGTCCACGCAAACACTTTTGTTTACATTTGCTCTTTAGTCTTTATTATTTATTATTATAAGCTAAAAGCAAGACCTCATTGCTTCCTGCAAAATATAAAGCCACAAAAGCCTTTTTTGTGTAGATGATGTTTGTATAGTATATAATAATATTACAAATTTGTATCTTTATTTACTGAATTATATACTATAGAATGTGATATTTGTTTTGTCAAACTATGTGACAAGTTTTATATATATGCTCTTAAAATTCAATACTTTTATTTAAAAAGTAATCATTTACTATGTTAGAAAACTCTGTATTTACAAAAGTTAAATATAAGAAAAAATAATAGTAAATAATAAATGTCATTTAAAAACTATAAAGTGATTAAACAATTTAATTAATAACAAACTGTTGAATTCAAAAGTTCGTAATTAAATGAATTATCAATCCAATTGTTTAAAATAATGGAGTTGAAAACAATCTTAATTATTTAATAGTTATTTCAATTAAATTCACTCATTTAATGATATAATAAAAAATCATCATTATATTTATATTAAATATTTTAAATATATCTCTTATTTTTAGTATTATTATTTATTATATAATATAATAAATGGTAACTTTTAAACACATGTGATATATGTCTCTTTCTTTATTATGATAGATATACGAAAAATGACCAAGATTAAAACACATGATGACAAGTTTGTCCTTATTTATTTATTTATTTATATAGATTAGGTTAGAAACCATATATTACATGAGTTGAATAAATTTGATATGCTTTATACAAAGTTTCTATGAATATTTGTATGCTAGTAAAATTATATATAAGTAATATTTAAAAATATAAATAACAAATAATGAAGATTTAAGAATTATAAAATTATATTTTAGCATAATATATAATTGAAATTTTCATATGATTATTAAGTTTTAAATTATTAGAATAATAAGATTTGTATTTTTGATATTTAATTATTAAATTTAATTATTTAAAATAATTCATACTCAAACGTAGAGAGTTCGTATTTTATTCGAGAAAGAGAAGAGAAAATCTTTTTTAGATTTAATTTGAAGACGACATATACCATTTAAAAATCTTATTAGAAAGTTACATTCATGCCCAAACCATAATTTTGTCTTCTATGTTTATACCTAGAAGAGATGAATTTATTCTTTGACTCCATTGCATAGTATAGAAATGCTGAAAAAAAATGTACAATTATGGTGTAAAAGTTACGTTTTACAAATCTAATGAGCTGCAGCAGTGCTCTTGCGCAAGTCTGATGAACCAGTTCAAACCTGAGGCCCCTAACCCGCTTACCATCGTCATCTTTAATAGTTAGTTTAATAGTTAGTGATAGTTATAACTCTCATAATAGTTACTCAATCATTAGTTATTTTTAAATAAATATATTTTAATTCAATTCTTTTGTAGAAATCAATGGTTTGGATATATAATGCTACTACATTTTTCTATTTGTCGGTATTGAAAATTGAAAGGAACTTGTAACAGTTTAAGCTTATGTTGGTGTACCAAGCACCCTTCTATCACCATCATAATATTGTTGAACCTATAGGCCTTAACTAACAGCTGCCCCAAGGGTAAGATGTCATGCTAACAAGTAATACACTTTAACAGATTCAGTTTTTTTTAACAGCAAACGTTCAGTCAATCGGGATCACCCTTCCGCCAGAAGAACAGAGTGTGGTGACCTTACCAGTCCAATAGTAAACCTATAACTAGAAAAACCCCTGGCATATTTGCTCTGAATGAGACTTCAATCCAAAACCTCTTATAAGTTGAATGAACTTCAACTAACGAATTTCAAGACTTAAATCATTCACATGTGAGAATACATCTATGCATGTTAGCTACCACAACCATGCGTCATCAAAAATCATGGATAGACCTACTACATACACTGCACCCGGTTGTGTAACTCTAAACATCCGATCCTTGTTTTCTTAATGTGTTCTTGACGTTCCGACACTATACTGACACCAGTAGATCGATCGTTTTATAAAAGTGACTAGTAAAAGTAATGTTAAACTGAAACTCATCTTTAGAGTGTAATCATCGTGCCACATCAACTCATATTTCAAAATTTCTGCAACTGGTTTATATAATTTAACTGATAAACTTGCTTAATAAGCAGTCAATACTACACAACAGTCACCAGAAAAAAAGTTGCAAAAAATGCAAATCTGAACTATATTTCATGTGATGATACTACAATGTTCTGCAAAGTGTCATCTATGAGAGTCACTAGATTCTCTGGATTACAAACAACAGTGCTCAACAATCTACAAAGGCCCATGTCTAGTAAATCATCAATTAAAAATTTCTTCTTATCACCAACCTGTTCATGTTTATCACGTATGAAAGCATATGTTCTTTCCAGTTGGAAACAGAGTTCCAAGAATGCAGGTTCCTCCAACATGCTTCTGAAATCAAATGATATGTTGTCATTTTCAGACAAACATGTGAATTTCATCTTTGTTGCAATGTCTTTTGCAGCTCCAAGGTTGAAGATTAAATGCTGAGCTGTACGAGAGGAATGCCATTTGGTAGACACGCTGTTTTTAGCAAGATGGAAAAGTTGGACGATGTTTGCAAAGGAAAAACGAACTATGAAGTTGAAAAAGTCGTAAAAATTCATTCCTGCACTAGAAAAAACATCTATGATACTTTGTAATTTGGAGAAAATTAAAAAAAGAAAAAGAAAAAGAAATGACTACATAAATGAGAAAGAACAACTGAGTAGCATATAGTTGTGACTACTGATTTTAATAATCAGTAATCTAATTAATATTATAAAAGAAAAACATAATCAAAGTGTTTTATAGTGATCTTCTAATTGGTAATATAACAAAAATGTAATGAAGAACCTGTTGGACTAATCTTATAATATTAATAAGTTAAGGGTTAAAGCTAGAAAGTTTAGATTTTTAGTTGTTTTGGATTTATCTAATAGTTTTAAAGTTTAAAGTTTAAATTAGGTTTTGGATAAGTTTAGTTTTTTTCAGCAAGTTTTATAGGGATAAAACCTTGACTTTTGTGTTTTGTTTTTAGTATAAATAGGGGTAGATTTCTTTGGTTTAATTGTACTTCTTTGATTAAATAAAATTCTGTTTTTCTTGGTTTCATATTCGCAAGTTTGGGGCTGGTTTTTCTGGTTAAATTGCTAATCAGCAGGGGGGTTGGGTCTTCAGAACCAAGCCATTGTGGGTTAAAGATGTGATACTATCATAATGTGTGTATCTTAATACTTTTACATTGCCTTGTACGAAACGTTTGCCAAAGTCTACAATTTCGAAAGGAAATAAAAGAAACACACAACTGATCAAACTTTCATCAAAATTGTATTGGTTTGGTTATTGTGGTATGATGTATTTTTGTTATGTGAACTAAAAAGTAAAATGTTGTATAAAGTATAAGATTTTTGGAACCATTAATTACATTTTAAGGGCACGTTATAGTCATTTTCATATACATATAGTTGCTGCAAGATTGATTAAAGAAAAGAATGAGTGGCATAAAAGATGAAATGGCAATGAGAGGTCAAAACATAAATTGTAAATAAAGTAAAATCTTCAACATCAAATTATTTTAGACAGTTGTTTTGCATGCACCAAAGAGCAAAAAAGATTTGATTTGGCAAAAAAACTTTAAGCTCTTTGTTAATGTATCTCCAAAACCAAGGAGAAAGAATCCAAAACCAAGTCGTGAAGCGAGAAGCAGAAAAGCACGCCTCTCTTCGTAAACGACACACGGTTTATTATATTAAAATTCAGTGTATTTCTTGTAGCTTTTCACAATCATTTACCCACAATTTAGACACAAATAAGCTTTAATACGGTTTGATATTTAAATAACCTATATGTACTAAAGCCTGTTGTGCAACATCAAGAATCTCAAATCCAAGCTGTGTACAAAAAATACGCCTCAGGCTGCTTTTTGGCCTAAAAAGCATGCATCACCTGAGCCCTTTTTTTATCACTCGCCTTATGTAGTGAAAAGTGGCAGCCCCTTAGCCTTAAGTTGCCTCTAGCCTCAGCTAGCCTGAAGCGTACTTTATTAAACCAGAAAACATATATCTACAACAATTAGTCAATTAGTTAATGATCATCTACATTATTTCAGTAGAGTCGCATGATTCCAAACCCTCACACATCCAGATCTAACTGGGCTTGAAATCTCTATGAGCATTTGGTCGAAAAGTTTACTACCAAAAGCTCGAAAGCTAATACTATGTAATCTGACCACATAGAACATTAATGCTTACAACTCTAAATTAATTCGAAGCTCTGTAGAATTCTTATGGTTCAATTGATAATGCTCTGTAATCTGACCATAAATGCTTCGACCTTTCAACAGCAAAGCTAGCCTTTTACGACACTTCGAAGGTCCTTGTTTGACATTGTTATTCAAGATGCTAAGCTGGTAACTCAATTCTTCCAAGGAGGTGTTTGGCTATGCATTTAAAAAGAGATTATTAATTTATTACCATAGAGTTAAAAAGTAAAAAAAAAAAAAGACGATTAGCTACAGGGTAGGCAATTTTATACATTTATTTTGTTTTTCTTGCTGCAACCTCTTATTTGCTACTGCAAATTAAATCATAATCACTTATTCCCTTTTACTCGAAATAGATTATTGTGACTTAAAGTTACAATATTAAGTTCAAACACATATCCAAACACCTCCTTATAAGTTAAACATGTAAATCTCTAATTGGATAACCTTTACAATAAAGAAATTAGAATATTCCTATGGTTTTCAACATACCGGTATTAGCTGCAAGATTTCGCTGACACAGTCCCTCAAAATCATCACAAATATCTTTGACGTCTTCAATATACTCTCTAGCTTCCTTGTAATCTCCCAACATAAGATCCCACTACAGGAATTAAAAAAGTTTAATGCTAACTTCATCTTAAGAATATACCTGTTTGCCAAAAAACTATGCTTTATTTGGCTTTGCTTACCACCCAAGAGAGGTTATATGCATTGAACCAGTTGTGGTTTATAGATATTGTGTCTTCCTGTAATAAACACATTTAACAAATATATATATAAACACACACACGAAAAATCATTCACATAGCCAAAACAATATAAATTATATATGCATACAATCTATACCAGATTGTGAACTTGATGATACCAACCGCTAGGAACAAAAATTATTTCATTCGGATCTTGTGTACATTCCAACCATATAGTCTGCACACAAGCAAATCGAAGAATACAAAAGATATATCTAATAGCAAAATGTTAGCTAGTAGTCTACAAAGGAAAGGTACCTGCTTAAAGTTTGGAAATACTGTGTCATCAATCTCTTCAAAGATGTCATATACAGAATTCTTCATGTTTCTGGATGTACAAACAAAAAGAACTTTTATTCTACTTAGCACCTTCCTAAATCTTGGAAAGACTAATGCACTTAATACCATAACAATAAGTGCTGTCTACATGCACTTATGCTAGATCTTTTAAATAATATTTACACAACCTTTTTGAAATTATATGCCTCAAAGAAAATTCAGATATACCTGTCAAAGACAAGGTGACGTTGTTGTGGAGACAGAAAGTACCATTGCTTCTTGCCACATACATTTGCGGACCAACTATAAGACCTAAACACATCAGCATGGAAAGGCGTCCATGTTCCTGAGAACAGAAAAGAAAACAAAAAATGATATATGTGCCAATAGGTAAAAATATCAACACTTCCTGTTCACACACGAAAAAAGTTTTAACCTTTTGCACCCATGTACACAAAACGGTAGTCAGAACAGCTTATGCTGTCCCTCTTTTGATATGTATCATGGTTTTCATGCATCGGATAATGGTCAAGATACAAATTTAGCCAATCATCATGAAAAAATAGCGGAGTTGTATAAGCTGTATACTCTGGGTACTCCTGTAAATCTTTTAAATAAGACAATTATACGTATAACATATAAAATGCCAGTTAATGTTTAAATAATACTAATTTAACCAATTAAATGCACCTTTACAAAGTGCCAGTCCTTCAGATACAGATTGCCATGTTCCACTGATGAAACCTTAAGCCAGTGATCAACAAACTCTGCCACTGACATCTCGAACCTCTTCTGATCAGTAAACTCTCTGCTACCACAATCAGCAACCTACAAGATAAAGTTAATTATATAAAGTTGAAGTCAATACATTGTAAAATCTGCGGGTTAGACTATACAATCAAGGTTAGCAGTCTTAGGTTTACGCGCATTAGCTAAGCCCGTTATGGGTTCTTGGATCTCTGCCTATATATACATGTAGCATTGTAATATTGTATTATAGAAATCATCTCAATAATCCCTCTCTTTTAACTTGATGTACATAAGTACATTTGCTTGCAGATACTTAAAATTCCCATCTAGGTTATACAACTCTTGTAGGAATCAGTTTTAAGCTTTGATCTAAACGACCACCAAAACCATACATCTGACTTCCAGTCACCCCAATAACAATCTAGTTAACGTAAAACTATAGAATTATGAAAACCACGTTGGTATTTACCAATATGCCAGACTACAAGGGATAATTATGATCAAAAAGTATCTCTTAAGGTAAAGACTACTACGAAAAACCCTAATATATATTCTTTTCTATTAGAACCTCATTACATATTCACAAAAATCCAATTACACGTAAGATCTATCTTCAAGTTAACGATCTAAACCAGTATACGTGTGCGTAGAGACATACAAGCAAAAACACAAAACACAAACACAAAACACAAATTCACGGAATTAAACTTATGTTTTGGGGGAAATCAAGGCACCTGGACATTAGAATTTCCGAAATTGGCAGAGATAAACTGAAGATTAGGTCTTCCATCATCAAACACCCAATCTGTACAAGCACTCCAACCGGTCATCAGTCCATGTATAACAACCGGTTCGTTCTTCGATAAGTATTTCTTCACAAAATCACCATAACTCAATTCATTACTATTCACCTTCTCAACGACACCTACAATATTCAATCCCATACTTTTTCTCAAAATAGGTGTCATGAGAATCTCCGGTGAAGATGCGACAGGCGTATTTGATCGTAGTTAGAATCTCCGGTGGTATCAAACTTTCATTTCATGCCCCCAGATATTACCCAAAATGACAAATAAACCTCAATCTTACGCTGAATTATCCGTTCTTATAAACTCCATAAGGCTTGAGTTATGACTTATGAATAGATGTGCACAAATCGGGTTTTTTTTTGTAACGGGTTCCGGTTCTGAAACCGGTTTCAGTTCTGGTTAACAAAGTTAATACCCGGTTTTGGTTCCAGTTATGGGTTTCGACCGGTTACAGTTCGGCTTTTGGGTGGGTACAGGGGGAACCAGTTCCGGTTTAGGTTTTAATTTGTCGAAATACCGGACCCGTTTTTACCCATCGGTTCGGGTATGACCAGGCCCGGTTCCGGTTGCCGGTTTCGGGTCCGGTTTTTTTTGCCCACCTCTACTTATGGACAATGCCACAATGGTGGCCCGGCCCGTGCTACAAGTCATTATTGGGCCTCATACTATTAAATATTGATGCAATCCAAACTCTTGGAAACATCACTGTGCTAGGCTGCTAGCAGTGAGACCCAATACGGATACTGTATTGGGCTTTTATAAGCCCAGCTTGGCAGCTTCAATTTAATTCAGCCTAATTTTATCAACTAAAAGCCCTAATAAAACCCAATTTCATCCAAAATATAATTTATCATTTGGGTCCCGTTTGCAGTGCAAACATATAATGTATATATGTGTCGGCTAAAGAAGGGAAAAGTAATTGCACTAATTTAATGTTATTTTACTTAATTTTTGTGAAAATAACGTTAAAAGCGTATAATTGGTCGGTTAATCAGGTATTATAAGTCGATGTCTCATTGGGAGCAACCTCTTTATAACTACAAGATAGAGTAAAGACTTTTTACATCTTACCTTTCCTAGGTCATACCTTAGTAGTTAGTTATAAAGTATTAATTGGTTTATATGGTTTATAAATTTACGGGATTAGACTATAAATGATTTATTTTATTTTTCAAGAATACATAAAATTAAAATTTGGATTGGTTTGAATTTATATGTTTACGGATACATATTAAAAATTGTTCCTAAATAGTTTTCGGATTTAGGTGGTTTCTCTAATCAAGGTCCATAATCATCACATTTTGAGGCAAGTTGACGAAAGGCAACATCTAAGTGACAAGTAAATACTACTTTATTATATACTTATATTAGAAATAATATGTGTATCACACTTGTAAAATAAATAAAAAGTTAAATATTATAAAATGATTGAATAATTTAATTGATACTAAACAAAAATTTGAAGTTAAAATATATTTTATCAATATTATATTATTATTAAATACTAAAATTATATTTTTAATATAATTATTTTATAGGATAAATAAGTAAGAAAATAAGGATGATAAGACATCAAGAGTGATGCGGCACTCTCATTTAACATAATAGTGACAAAAAAATATGCAGAATTAAAATATTAAATAACACATGTCTCTCTAATCACTTATCTGCTTGTTCTAATAAATCAAAGTTTATAGAGACACATGACGTATTCTCAAAACACTTCAACTTTGATTTTTCACCCATCTCTCATATTAAATACATCTCATATTATATAAAATTATAATAAATTAGTTCAAAATAAAAAAATAAATAAAAACACACATTTTGGTAATTATTTTTCAAATCACCTATTTTGCTAAATAATTTTTCACTAACACCTATTTGGAAAAAACTATTAACAAAACTGAGTAATTATTACTTATTATCAGTTTATATGGCAGATGAGATATTGTTGATATTGGATCTTAAAACAAAATCACTAAACAGGAAAACTAAATTAAGTATTGTTTTTATAGTTTTTATTATATGAGTTGTTCATATCATCCAAGCCCATATCAATCTCACATGGCATGGGTCCTATGGATGGATTAGATGCATGAAGGTAAGGAAGGCTTCTTGCCACTTTTAGACAAAATATGGATGTCAATTAACATCATAAAAGAGGGCCACATGCCCAAAAGCATTTTGTGAAAATAGCCAAGCAAACAAACAAATCATACAACTCACTACAAACATCCTTGTACACCTTCTTGAGCATGAAATGATCCTACATCTAACCCCAATGGGGTCTTACTTCTTTTCTATCACTACTTGATTGGATAGCCTTGATGGAAATACCATCATTGCTTGTCTATCACTTTCATTTCCTAACATTCTATTTTCCTTTTAGGTTTGATACTTTTAAAAGAAAGTAGCAATGCTAGATGCCTCAATGAATATAATATTTGATTGGTCTCCGCTTTAGAGGTGCCAATCGTGTGGATCTATGGTTAAATTATTCAACTTGAACACGCCTTGTGACATTATTGGTGTCAAAAACATCAATGCTAACTTAGCAAACGTAAAATCATCTAGCCCAAACATGATCAGTTTAACACTTTATTTAAATGTGTAGAATGTATTAATATGTTAGTGGGTGTAATCAAGTTGTAAACATGTTAATCAGTCTGGTAACATGTAATACATGGGTTAGGCTGTAGAGTGATAGGTGGGTTGAAATTATAGTTAAACAGTTAAATAGGTCAACGGTCAACCGATGGTCCATTTATTTAAACCGAAGAACCTAAACATGATTTGTCTATTAAACAAGGTAACATAAGAACCCATATCTGATTATTTTCATATTGTGCCAAATTTACCATTCTCATGTCTTACAGATGGTTAAAGAACCTGATTTTACTTGTCTTTCTATATATTTTAACACGTTGGCTATCTTATTTTATAATTTTTTTCTAAACATCAAATTTATTAATTATATCCTTTATTATTTAATGTCGGCAACTCTATCTACATAAAATAGAAATATCTTAAATTATAAACCAATAGCAAAGTGCTAAAAAATGTTTGATAGAGATGTAACACTCAATTATTAGAAACAATTTTGCTTCTCAAGTCAACATCAATCTACAATAATATCCACTATCATGATTAAATTCTAATAAATAGGAAATTGTATTCTTGTTCAAGATGATAAAAATCTTGTTTAAGAAAAAAATTAAATAAAAAAGCAGGCTTCTTTTTACAATGCTAATATATGAACTAAACCTATAACTTAATTGTTGGTGGCTCGGAGATTAGGTCGAGTATGCAAGGGAGCTATTTGATGAACCTTGAACTAGCAACTGAGCCGGGGTCACTGATGACGACGAAAACAGGCCAGAAGTGTTTGAATCTTTTCGCGGATCGTTAGCCTCTTTATGGGACTCATTAGTTGTTGCAGGCTCGTGTCTAATCTCTCTTAACAAAGCCACCACGTCTTTCATTGTGGGTCGGTCTTCGGGGCGGGTGCTGGTGCACAAGAGGGCTATTCCTAGGGCTTGTAGCATTTCTTGTATTTGCGAGTCGGGATTACCATGTAGCTTTTGGTCTATAATGTGAACCGGATCTTTCTTGCTTTTAAGATGATCACGAACCCATTGGATGACATGTTGGCCCTCGGAAAATGACTCGTCTACAGGCTTTTTACCAGTGATTATCTCTAATAAGACAACTCCGTAGCTAAAAACGTCACTCTTTTCAGTAATTTTCAACATGCTAGCATATTCTGCAAAAAAAAAAGTTATTACTTACACAATTAAGTGACCACAATGACATTAAGTGACCACAATGACAGTAACAGCTTACCTGGAGCCATGTAACCGTATGAGCCTGCAAACTGAGGTTTAACCGAAAATGAGGCGCTATCGTCTTCAACCAATCTTGCAAGCCCAAAATCCGCGAGACATGCGTCATTTCGATCACCCAACAATATGTTCTCCACCTTCACGTCACGATGGAGGATTGGCGGCAAGCAGTCGTGGTGTAAGTACGCTAAGCCTTGCGCCACCCCTAGAGCAATCTTGAACCGTGTTTCCCACTCGACCACCTCAATGTTACCATCATGCAACAATGTGCCTAATGTCCCATTAGGCAAAAAGTCATAAAACAACAGTTTGTTCTTCCCGTTGGCGGCCCAACCCAACAAGCGGACGATATTCCGGTGGCGGATGCGTGCCAGCGTGGCGATTTCCGATGAGAACGCGGCGGCCGAGTAAGTTTCCGATAGCTGGAACCTTTTCACGGCGATTGGAAACCCGGATGGGATATTAGCCCGGTACACAACACCAGACCGGCCTCGGCCCACCACATTATCAGGTGTTAGATACTTTGCCATGTCAGCAATTGATAAGTCAAGTTTCTGGTATAAAGTGATCTCCCATGGCGCGCCCATTTCCACGTCAGCATCATCCATACCACGCTCGCCGGCTCGCATTTTACCGGCGAGTATGATATAGAACGCAGATAGCAGGAGAATGCATGCGACGCCTATCAGAACCGCCATGGCCACCCGAGCACCCTTGCTCCGCCTGTTAGTGCCGCCATTGCTGGCGGCACACTTGTTGCCGGCCAAACACAGCGAAGGATTGTCAGCCAAGACGCTGAGTGGTAGTTTGGAGAAGAATGGCGTGTTCGGCACGTAACCTTTGAAATCATTGTGCGAGATGTTTAAAGCCACGAGGTTTTCAAGGTCCACGAGGTTTTTTAGATCACCGGAAAGTAGATTGTAAGAGAGGTCTAGTACTCCGAGCTTATCTAAAGCAGCAAACTCCGGCGGAATCTTGCCGGAAAGTTTGTTACAGCTGAGATTGAGAGCAATCTCTAATGCCGGAAGTTTGCCTAAATTCGATGGAATCTCGCCGGAGAATTCGTTGCTGCTTAGATCGAGCAACTGAAGGTTCATGCACGAACCAATTTCCGATGGTATCGGGCCGGAAAACCGGTTGTTACGTAGCACGAGCTTGTTAAGTGAAATAAGAGATCCTAGATTCGGACTCAATGCCCCTTCGATTTGATTTTCAGAGACGTCAATGAGCTGGAGAGATACAATCTTGTCTAAACTCGCCGGTAAGCTTCCGGTGATTGAATTTGAATGCAAGTCTAGAAACGTCAAGTTCTGGCAACCTGATATCTCCGGCGGTATGATCCCGGTCAATCTGTTCGATCCGAGATCAAGGAAATTCAAATTCGTCAACCTTCCAATCTCCGGAGGAATGAATCCATTCAGGTGATTGTCGTTGGCTCGGAACCTGATCAATGACGAGCAGTTCCCAATCTCCGGCGGTATTTGACCGGACAATTCATTTCCTAACAGTAACAACTTGTTGAGATTATTCAAATCAAACAGACCTTTCGGGATCGGACCAGTGAGTGAATTCTGGGAGAGATCAATTGCTTCAAGCTTTTGACAAGACGATATGGAACTAGGTATTGCACCTTCAAGTTGATTCTGCCATAAGAATAACAGAGTAAGGTTTTCAAAGTTTCCGATTTCCGACGGAATTGTACCAGTAATCTGATTGTTGTCCAGCTCGATGTGAGTGAGACTTCTGCAATTCCCAATCTGAGTTGGTATCGAACCAGAAATCTGATTCATACTCAATTGAAGCTCCTGCAACGACGTCAGGTTACCAAATGTCACCGGAATGACTCCAGTCAACGAATTCATCGAAATGTCGATTAAAACTAGCTGCAAGCAGTTTCCAAGCTCCGGCGGTATAATTCCCACCAAATTGTTTTGCCACAGCAACAGATTCTTGAGGTTTTTCAGATTGCCCAACGTGCTGGGGACCGAACCCGAAAGCGAGTTCTCATACAAGTATATGTTTTGGAGGTCGGTGCAATCACCGATCTCCGGCGGAAATTGACCGGAAAGTAATGACGTGTAAATTGCAAGCGTCTGAAGCTTCTTGAGATTGCCAATTGTTGAAGGAAGAAAGCCTGATAAGCTTGTTTCTGCAATCCCCAACATCACTAAACTAGTACAATTGCCAATTTCTTCCGGTAACGAGCCTTCAATGTTCTTGTTACCACCGGCTCGTATCACCTGAAGTTTCTTCAATTCCCCGATGGAACCCGGAATGTTTCCACTGAGCTGATTATCATAACACGTTAAAATAACGAGGTTCTTCATGTTCCCAATTTCAACAGGAATGGAACCTTGGAGCCTGTTCGTATTGATGTAAAGCTCCACGAGCCTTTCAAGAGCACAGAGCTCTTTTGGGATCTCACCGGTTAACCCATTGTCGCTCAAATCCAAGTAATTAAGCTCCTGTAAGGACCCGATTGATTTGGGTATCGACCCGGTGAGATTCGTTCCGGATAACACAAGCTTCCTGAGAGTCAACAACGAGGTGAAATCAGAAGGAATGCTTCCAAGTAAGTCCACATACCTCAAACTCAACTCAACAACATTCTTGTTAACATCACAAGTGACACCAAACCACCCACAAGGATTGTCATTGTTTGAATCATTCCAGCTGTTTAAGAGCTCCAAATTCGGGCCTTTTAAGGTTTTCCGCCATGAAAGAAGAGCTTGGGCTTGTGGGTTGATGGAGAAACAACAAGGTATGAAGAGACAGAGTAGAAAAATGGAAAATTGAGGAGTCATTAGAATTACAAAAATGGTAATATTGTTGCAGATTCCAATGAGAGGCAGGGGAAGAAGGGGGATGAGCCTAGGGAGGAACAAACCCCCAAATCATTTGTTGGGTTGAGTGGAGTTTGTGGGGGCTTGGCTTGGTAGTTTTTTTTTTTCTTTTAAAATGTTTATAAAATGACTAAAAAGGTGGTTATGGTGAGAGATAGTGACCCAGAAACTGCGGATCAATGGACAGCTAGGCCATGATGTTTCAACTATTCACAAAAAAAAAAAAAAAGACGACACTAAGGTGGATTCTTTAAATGCTCCTCTCTTTTATCTACCCGTGTGGTCTGTTAACTTTTTTTACAGCAAACACCCGGTTAATAAGGATTACTTTGATAAATATATCACTCTTTCGTCCGAAGAATAGACTCTTTCGCTCGTCTGTTAACCTATCTATTTAACTGTAACAAAACATATATTATCGGATTACCAATGTTGTAAATTGGTTGGCGGCTCAACGTGTTTCGCTAGACAGGTAAAACATGTCAATATCGACACAACCGTTTGTTTAACATGTTAATAACAAACAAATATACTCAATAAATTCATTCTTTTGATTAGGATATGAGAGAAAATATATGAAGTCAAACCTAATTATTTTACATGTTAGATGTAACAATCAAGAATCTAATCATTTTCTTGCCATATTTCATATAAAAACGGTCACGTTTGATACATGTATCGTATAAACTTACATCTTTGTAATCATAAATACATCATAAATTTCTTGAGGACGTTATATTCTCACGAATTTTTTTGTATAACGAATGATTATTTTTATTTATTTATTCTTATGCATCTAATTTCTTAAGCAATTCATATCAAAAAAGAAAGGATTTCATGTATATAATCAATATCCAACATAAGCTTGTCTAGAGTTATATAAAATAACTAAAAATTTACCAATTCAATGATTTTATGGATATATAATACGATTATAGCACAAAGATAGAACTGCATCTCATAATCATGAAAATTTACAAATGGGGTTATCCACTCACTGACTACTTGTACAGTACAAGTTCCAAATGCATAAAATGCAAGGGCCTACATTAGTTATAAAAATAGAAATTCAGAGATCTGACTGGAGTAAAGTAGTAAACAATGAAACAGTGGATTGGTTTTTACAGGACATGACTTTTATGGCATCACATGTGAAGCCTTTATATGTTTTCATACCCTTTAAACACGTACAATCTTTTTTTTAACTTTATTCCAAAATAGATGCATTTTGATACTTTAGTTCTTGGCCAAAAATCTTCATCTACTTTTGGTCAATCAAAGATGCAAACCATATATAATGCTACATTAAACCCTTTGATTATGTAACAACACGTGTTAAGTAAATCAAGTGTAACTGTTCATCATCTAAACAGAACTAGTTTCTATTGAAAAATGTATGCTGTTGTTGTAACATGGGATGTAGCGATAAAAATGCAATGTGTAAAACAATTATCCGAGTTTATAGTTTTTGTTATATTTAGAAAGACCCATCGGGTTAGTAGATCTAAGTTAAACGTGTCAAAAGTGCATAATAGATGTAACTAATTGAAAAAGATATCTTTTTTTCTTTTTCTGAGTCTCGTCGTGCTACCTTCAGTTATCCTGGAGATTGATAACTAAGATCGATTCATCGATCTCCGAACTTGAGACACGTGTGCCCCTAGATGCGCGGGGACCGGATGGAATCCGTAAACCCTCGCCCCCCATTAGGTTCGAACTCAGGATTAAAGCTATGATTCGTTCCTTTACCTGGATATCCATTAAATTGCACTCAAGAAGGTTAGAATCCAATTCCTCCTAAAATTTTATTTATAGTTAAAATAATGCTATTACTAAATTTAACAAAATGCAAGATGGGCAAGCCATGGTGTAACACTGATAATATGTAGTGATATATTAATCCCCTCCAGTAATTTAAGTCTGAAGTGTTAAACTACAATGATAATTATTTTTTTTTTTTTAAAAAAAGCTTATTTTTCTTAATGTGACATTTTACATGGTAATAAACATCTAAAAACAATTTAATAAAATTTTAACAAATCTAACATAAAGTTGTCTTATTGCTTCTCATATATTATTAACTAGGTAAAAATCTCGTGTACTACACGGGTTGAAAAATTAATATGTTATATATACTTATCTATTAGCAAAAAAATTAAGTAATTAAAAATCATGTACATTGTAAACTTTAACTAAACCCATGTTTTATATAGGTTAAATAAAATATAATATAATTTGTTAATCTATAAAGTAATCAAAATATATTTAAAATATTTGATTTAATAATTATAAATTATGTTTTAATTTTAATATTTTTAAATAATGTGTTAACATTTTTATGTAATGTAATTCATAATTAATTTAATTAAAGTATATTTATTCTTCTTTTAACATACTTAAATTAACTTATATATAACTTGGGTTTTTAAAAATTACTTACTTTTTATTATTTCAATATATTATATTTTTATCATTCAAATCATCCAATCATATTAAATGTTTAATTTTTTTAAAGTAATTATAAAAAACAATTCGTATCATTATATTTTCATTTGTAAATATTGTAAGAAATATAATTTGAATTTGATTATATTTAATAACTAAATAGAATTTGTTAAATAAAAATATAAGTTTACTTAAAAACTTCATAACTAATTTCATTTTAAAATATACATAATTAATAATATATTAATTATTATACATATTATAATCTATCATCCTTAATTCATATTCCTAATTTCTAACTAAATAATAAATATAGATAATTAAATAGAAGAGAGAAGTTGAAAAACTAAAATGTAGGAGTTATAAAATTGTGAGATTTTAACAATGTGTCAATAATATGACTTGTTTTTATATATAAAGCTAGGCAAAGCCAAGGCCCATGCGCCACTAACAATTCAACCTTATATAATAAATCCATTGTATACGACATGTTCAAGCCACTCACTCATTCACGCTTAAAATTCCATTATTACTATTATTTTTTTTTATTTTTTTGAGGTATTTTCTGTTTTCATATAGTTACATTGCTATTATGTTAACCGAATAAGAATAAATGTGAGTGTATGTAAAATTCATATCATTTGCTAACCATGTTTATTACGGTAACCCGTTAAGATTAATCAAAATTTTGTTTTTTCTCGAATATCATTATCACACATATATAACACTTTATTATCTTTTATTTGTATATATAAATTAACATGTGTTTAATGATTTAACTCATGTGTTGTTTTTTTTCTACACACGTGTTACCTAAAAAAAGGAAAAATCACACATATGTACGTTAAATTCTAAACACATTAATTTACACACATATATAAATAACAAATACATGTGTATTAATAATATTCGAAAAAAACAAAGATTTGAATTGATTTTGGTATGTTATTACATGTTATCACAATAAAACATAGTTAACAAAGGATACACACCTTATTAAGGGTTATTACGTGTTGTCTTTGTATGGTTTCTTATACTTTTCAAGTATATCTCCATTATAGTATATCTCTCTTATACACACATGACTTGTATAATATGATAATCAACCTTAGATAGTTAATCCTTAAATTCAAAACCTAATTTTTTATTATACATTAACGTAAACCACACACACACACATATATTTATAAAATTTAACATAGATGAATACAAATATATTTAAATGTAAGTTTATAAGACTGGATTATCATATAATATAAGTCTCTCTCACACACACGCGCGCACACACATATACAACATATACATCAGAATTGTATCATGTGAAAGCTCGATTTTAAAGAAGAAACATTTAAATCCTACATCTCAGGGTTGTTTTATTTTAAGATTTCAAATGAATTGCTCAAATATAGTTAAAGGTATTCATCTCTAAGATTATTTTTTTACATGATGCAATCTTTGTATTCCTATATATATTCTAATAAATAAGTACATTTTTCAAACACATGATACAATTATATGCCATCTAAGATTTATTTTTCCGTCAAATAACATACACAAATATATATGCCGTTTAATTTTCATATATGCATATGTATATGAGATGCAATTCTCTCACATACATCTTATATAACCATATGAAAATGTAATCGGTGGTGACGGACCTTTAAGCAATCCGTCATATAACATTATAACCTTATTCGTTACCTTTCATACCAACAATCAAATAATGTACATCTAGATATTATGTAAAAACAAACATTTATAATATTTATTCATTAAACGACTTAAATGATATATGACATTTAGTTTATTAAGTTCACTGTTCACGTGACTCATTCAACACACCTCTTCTAGATACAGATACTCTAAAACAAACATCATTCCAACCATCATTTGCAACGCTTAAAAATTTAAAACCTTAGGCTATGTGTACTCATCACATCCCATCACTTCATGTACACGTTACATAAACAATTATTTCTATCACTCTCTCTTCACATACACATGTGTAACTATCACCTCCACTTTTTTCACTTTCTTCTTTCTTTCACATCGTGACCATGGGTGAATCTTAGTAGGGACCGGGGGGCTCTTTTTTTTCGTCAGTAGTGTTAATTTTAGGGCTGAAATGTTATTTTTAGTTAAAATACGGGTTTCGCTCCATCGTTGCAAAAATTTAACATGTATTTAGAGTCAATTAAATTTTCGTCCCCCTTCCATAACAATGAAGCTCCGCCACTGACCATGACCATGGTCACGTATCTAGAACCCTCACTCGCCCCAAGGTGTAATGGTGGTGAGCAGTGGCGAAGCTTGACAATAATCCCAGGGGGGCGAACCTTTTTTTTTGTTTTCCAGGGGGCGAAATAAAGGTTTTTAAAAAATTTTACACTACGTATAGGGAAATTTACGCTACTACATGAAAAAACAGGGGGAGCGACCAGTCTAAATAAACCTTCGCCCATGACTGGTGAGAGGCGTGAGGACGTGACGGAGGGTGTGGTCAAGCTCCTCCTTACTCCCCCATTACACATAGCTCTATAACATCCGTAAAATAAAACAAAATAATAATAATAAATAAATAAATAAACATTCAAGCAACATTTTTTTATACCTCACCTACTAAAACTAATATAAGTTGGATGATGTAGCTAACTTAGCAACCGTTGCAAACCCTGCCACATTGGATCTCGATCTACATCTACATCTAGAGGCGGTTAAAAACCAACACTTTTTATATTTTTTTATGCGACCAGATCTGCTAAATCCACTTGAAAGTTCATGTAATCAGACAAAAGTTACTTACAATGTCACCCCCTCAAAATAAACCATGATTATTCCACTATTTTTTTAAGTTAATTTCACATAATATAATAAAAAAATTATGAAAAATAAAAACCCTAATTGCATTCGAAACTATAAAACCTCTCATCAATCAATTATACCAAGAAAATTACATTTGTAGTATATAAAACCTACACATTCATAGCATATAAACATGATACATTAAGTTCCACTTTTACTTTTTACCTTAAATTTTTTATTTATAATTATTTTCTTAAACATAAACATTACAGCAAATTTAAAAGAATGAATATATATTCTGATGGCTTTGTAGAAAGCATTGTAATTTTTCAAATCAAGCATCACTTCTGGATCAGATCTATACCTCTAAAGGATTATTTAAATTAGGTGAAGATTCGTTCTTTTATTTTTATTTTTTTTTAAATACGTGTTCATATTTATAAAATAATTAAATATAAATATAGTAAAAGGTAAGTAGGGAGATCACGTGATATCGCGTGACAAGAGGTATGTGGAGAATATGATTTGGATTTTGGTATACTTCATCATCCATGTTATGGAGTATGGGTGTTATTTTACTTAAATTAGGTTACAAGTGTGTCTGTTTTGGAGAATATAAGCACGAGATTGGATTAGAGGCTCTCACATGACACTTATACAATATATTATTATTATTATTATTATTATTATTATTATTATTATTATTATTATTATTATTATTATTTTTATTTAGCCTTGTACATTTGAAAATTTCTGTTAAGTATCATGTTTAATGACAACGAGTTTTAAATTTTATTTGACTTTGTCAAAAGACATGGAATATATATCATAGTCCACAAAATGTTTGTGTGGGATTTAACATTCATCTTGTCTTGTGTGTCGTCATTCCAAGTTGTCCAATAAAAAAAATAGGGCATCTTTTATAGGTGTAATTATTTCTTTTAACAACAAATAGATTTCTATAGTAAGTCTTAAATTACATAAAATACACCAATTGTTAAGACTTCAAATTTAAACCGTCTTTCTAAGAAATAAACTAGTCCCATAAAATCATTTAACTAGTTAAATTGCATAAATATATGGATTTAACTAATGTTTCATATTATGACTCAATTGTTGAATGATGTTAGAAGCCATTTAGGATTTTAGGGGGTAAAAAATCTGCATATGTATAATTAGTTTAAAAGAATATACATATTAAACCACTTTATCATTTAAGATAAATTTGTACTTTTCGTAAAATATATAGTATAATTAAATAAAATATGAATCCTAAAATAGTAAACGAATTTCCAAAATAAAATTTCAAAAAGTATTAAGATTCAATGTGATTACCCGTTTTAGTTCACTAGTTTAACCGGCCCAACCGGTGAGAACTAACAAGCATGCTCAAATACACTTAACTAGACTAGTTTTATAGCCGGTTTCTAGTCTGATTAGTAGTTGTATTGGTTGGTCTAATTCAATATGAAACCAAATGCAATTGACTACTAAGTTGTTGTCATGAGCGTTGATGCTTCCCAAAGATGATATGGGATATATATTCCTCTCATTATGCAAAGGTGTCGATTTGAGATGAATGATTCGACATGCAATGCTACATAGACAAATATAAAAAAATGTTAACTAAAACCCAATAAGATAAGTCCAATAAAACCGAAATGATGTGCATTAAGTCAAAAAATATTTTATGAAAACGAAATCGGCCTAAGAATAAGTAACAATATTTGTACATCTAACGATCTAAGATTGATTGTGTACCGATGCAATGTAGCATATAATGGGGGCGAGCTTTGAACATTATAATTAAGGATTATCGGATATAAATACTCCCAACTTTAACCTTTTGGCCGCTAATACTCCCAACTGAGGCAATGTTTACTAATACTCCCAACTTTTAAAACATTTTTCATTGTCACTTCAAAACAGAATTTTTTTGATGACTTGTCACCTTTTTTGGAGTGTCAATGAAAATTGTTTTAAAAGTTGAAAGTACAAGTAAACATTTCCTCAGTTGAAAGTATTGCCGGGAAAGAGGTCAAAGTTAGAAGTATTTAAATCTGATAACCCTAAAATTAAATACGAAGGTATTTGATTATTTGTTATTATCATATCTTTGAACAACGGTTTATAGTTGTTTTAACATAATGTAAGTTAACACTGATAATTTATTGTACATAACACAATTAAGCGAAACATTCGTGCATGTGCAATAGACGGGTTCTCTAGCGAGACACGCCGTGTATCGCCAAGGTGGAAGTTGATCGGTCGTCGAGTACCGCGACGATTTTCGGAGGAATTCAAAATTTCCGCTCACATTCGTATTCCGCCAGGGGTCTCGCTAGGCCTCTTGGCGTACCGCGGAAGGGTGGTAGACTGACCCAATGGCCCATTTTTGTTGTTTCGAATCGTTTTTCATTATTGTTTATCGTTTCTTGACTTTTGTCATAAATTTGTTTGTTTATTGCTCACATAGTGCTTAATTGTTGTTTAATTTCATAATTGTTCGATTGTTTCACCAACGTTCGTTAATTCAAGACACGTGTGTGCGTTTTCCGATAATTCCTCGAATTTTCGTTCAGTTGTTTGTGTTTGGGCTACTGTGTAACGTATCCAATAATAAATTAAATTATTATTTAATTAATGTAAATACTGACTTGGAATTTACGAGGTGTCACATCAAGCCATAATGAGTTCGGGATCGGCTCGGCTCGTTTACACCCCTAAAAATACTTAGTTGAATTCTTTTTAAAAATTAACTTAACATATTTATAGCTGACATCTCAAAGTTTATTTATTTAAAGACATATTTTGACTAATTTATGTGTCAACATATTATGTTATATTTTATTTAAATGTGTAATACATGAATATGTTAAACTAATTCAATACAAAGTTTTTTTTTCCCCGAAAACGCAACTTTTCTAAGCTAAATATATAGCATTTCATTTATTTAATCCGTATGGCATACAAAGTTAAACATAGTTAATCAGAATCTAGAGTTAATCACACAGTTGGTCCCTGTGATATGTTGATTTTGCACTGATAATCCACAACTTTAAGAAGCTATATCGGTGATCTATTTACGAAAAATATAACATAGGTGGTACCTCGAAGTAGATGGCTGTCATCTTATTCTGTTGAATTTTAAAAATGACTAAAATACTCATTTCTCTAGCCAACCACCCTGAAAATGGACCACCACCAACCTGTCACACCCCCAAATTTTCAACTAACGGAATCATACCGTTTGGGACGTGACAAACCAGGATCTCAGATCATTAGACATAACGAAGACCTCTATATGATTTTCAAACATACTTTGGTCTTAATTTGTAAAATCAAAGTTTAACATTTGCGGAAGCGTTTGAAAACTAATAATAGAAAGTAACTATTGCATAACCATAAATACAATGTTCAATGTTTTAAATCAACAACTAAAGTAAACTGTATGCATGAGACTCAACGTCCTAGTCCCTGCTTGTCCTTACTTGTGCCTTAGTGTCCTGAGAAAACATGTAAATCAAGTCAACACAAAGGTTGGTGCATAACACAGGTTTAAGCATTCACAAATGTTGAAACCACAGTTTGAATATAAAGTTTGCAGATAACATAATCACACATGCATAGTCATGATAGCTAGTCATTTGTACTATTTACATAAGTGGTCGACACCGAAGCTGACGTTGCCATGCTATAGCATGTTTTTGCCTTAACACTATTGTCTAGCACGAACAATAGTAATGTGTGTGTTTGGTCAGTCAAACACCTGCGTAGATCCCATCTACCAAGTGAGGTTTGTCAAACCCAATAGATCTATCTTCAACTACCACGCTTTGCGCTACGGCAAATTAAACGGTTCGAAATGGAAGGCTTTGTAATGCTATGTTTGCACTTAATGTAAACAGCTAACTCATGCAAGTGATATGTATCTAAAAGCGTTTGTTGCACATGTTTTCTCCCTCAAAACAGTTAAAATAAGAAAGGGGCCGTGTACGCACCTTTAATAGTTGCAGAATGATCAATACGCGTGAAATCGTGTAGATAATCCTCTTACGAAGGATCTGTGTTTAAACAATAATTTAGTGTTATTCGAATAGTCGTTTTGTGCTTGAAATCACATACGTGTCAACACACGTATGTTAAGGTGTTAGGAATACGCATACGTATATACGCGTGCCCTTGAAATCATTTGAATAAAATCAGGTATGATTTTATTTAAACAACCGTAATTATACGCGATTACGGTCCCGGTCTAAAATGTGAGTTTTATTATTCAAATACGTTAGGAATTGAATTCTGGTTCTAACGCACTTCGAACGAGTCGAATTGGATTTAAAACGAGTGAGATACGAGCAAAATACCAAAGTAATACTAAAAGCCCAAAAAAAACTGTTGGGCCGGGTTCGAACCCGCAACCCCTCCCTCATAACCCACACATCCTACCAACTCAACTGCTTCAACATTTGATAATGATTTTGTTTCAGCTAGTTTTAAACACAACCTAACCCGTCCCCTATGTTTCATCCTTAGCCGAACCAATCTTGGTTCAATAGACCCACGATTCGAACTCCATCGGACATAGAACCATGGGGCTATGGTTCCTGCGATCATTTCGAGTCTACTGGTTGTTTTTAATTCAAAAACAATTTACTATAATCCGTTTATTTGGGTATACACAGGTTCGAATCCAATTTCTAAAACCCATCATTCGATCCCTTCAAATTCGTCTACCTCAAGTCATGAAATCATCAGATTTTCTTCAACCTAGTTCCACGAACCCATTCATGCCAATTAATTCGATTTTAAAACTTGTTTCCATCAAAACCCCCAAACCGTTTAACCCGAAGAAACCTAGAATGTGATCATTAACAATTCGTTATGATATTATGAAATTGATATGTGGTTATTGTTAATCGGTGGGTTCCGAACCTGATAGCACCATTTGATTTAACTTTTAAACCCATCACGATCGAATCCCCCAAATGGTTTTCTTCAAGAACCCTAGAAATTCGATCTTCAACAATTCGTTGTTGTTTGATCAAATTAACTTAGGGATTTCTTTAAGATGATGTTTTAGAAACTCACCATATAATTTAATTTGTTTATCGTTATCTATTTGATTGAAACCCCCAAAACAACCAAGACGATGAACCCTAATGTTCGAATCCTTATAATTCATGATTATCACTCCGAATTAATATAGGACTTTGTTTAATCGGAGGTTTTAGATGGTGTAGGAACGATTTCTTACCTTGTTTGATGTAGAATCGTAGTAGATCACCTTCAAGCCCTAGATTCGGACTCCTCTCAAACGACTTCCTCAATTCGAGACTTCTAGGATCGAATTGTGTTGTGCAAACTCTTCTAATGATGCCGATGGAAGTTCAGGAGTGTACAATTTTTAGTTTCTCAATCGAATTGTGTAATTTACTTGGCCACTAGTAACGGTTTTTACTACAATAAGTGTTAATCGACTTAATTCTCCAATTTATGACCTAATAATGCATTATGGCTGTTGGTAATCATCAATATAATGATTATTGCTCGGCAATTTCGGTTACAAAACTCCAAGTGTCATGAATTTAAATCACCATTTGGTTTTTATTCGAATTTTGACTCCTTAAAGTCAAAATTGACATTTTACCATAATTACAATTCACTATCACTATTCTATAAGTATTGAAGCTGATTTTTAATACATTTTAACCCTTCAGATTTGATTTCACATAATTTCGTGCAATAATACCACATTTCTGTTCACAAAATTGAACCAAAAGTCCTGAATTGTCACTAATTGGTCAAATTGGAACATCATCAGGCTAGATTAATCCTTTTGGGCCTCATAAATACAACTAGGCCTATCCTGGACTCGTTGGGCCTACCTTGGGCCTACTTTGGCCTTATTTGGCCTACTTGGGCCTCAGTGGGCCTTCCTGGACTTCATTGGGCCTAACTTGTCTTGTTGGCCTTCATAGGCTTCATTGGGCCTAACTTGTCTTGTTGGGCCTGTGATCGGGCCTGTGATTTAACCATTTTCAGTTAACAAGGTTAATCCGAAAAGTCGGATTGTCACACAACCCTTACCCTAGCCAACCACACCAACATGATCAACCACCACCACTTACCGACTATCTCCATCAGAGCCACCCATTTTAGGAAACAATATGCCATCTCCTTCGCCTTCATCTACGCCATCTCCACTGCCATCTTAAATGTGGTGGTTGTTAGAATCGCAATTAGTCGGTGGGGGTTTGATTCTTGTTGTAGTGGCTATCGGTGGAGAAGTGGTGGCGACGAAGAAGAAGCAAGGGAAACAAGGGCCGAGTAGGGGGATAGACCTTCTGTAACGACCACCGTCACATCGTCTTTTGCAACTAAACAACCATCACCACCTTCACCTTCATGTGCAAACCCACACTTATTACAATCACCCCCACCACATCATCAATTCAACCAACATCACGGTTGTGGCATCAGATGCACGAGCCGGAGCAGGGGCATTTGGCATGGGTGGGAAGACGAGAAGGATGGGGAAAGGGAAAGGAAAAGAAATGACAATGGTATAATAGTTATTTTAGAAAATTTAATAGCAAAAAACTAACAGTCATATATTTCAAAAACAACCTATATGACATTTTGCAATAAATTTGGACAAGTGATGTAATTTGTGATGTAATTTCTTAAAGTTAGATACCATTAATACAAAACTAACGTAATACGGCATGTAATTAACCCTAGAATATATGATATTATTATTAGATATGCTTTATGTAGGGCTGTTCAAAAAACTCGCGGCTCGCTTGAAAAAAGTTCGAAAAAGGCTCGGCTCGAAAAAAGATCGATAAAAAAGAGCCGAGCCCGAGCCAGGGTTGGCTCGGCTCATGGCTCGACTCAATTTTTAACACATATATATATATATATATATAAAATTATACACACACATATGTTATATTACACACAAACATATAAATATATGTGTATAAATATATATAAATACATATGCATTGTACATAATATATATATAGGGGATGGTTCCATTGTTAACCCTCCCTTATATCGTTAACCCGGCATTTTTTGCCCGAATCTTTGTTTTTTACACTACACTTAATGTAAGTAACTTACACTTACTTACACTTGTAAATAATTTCTAAACGGTGATGAATTAGCAAAAACACAAAAAAGAAACCCCCTATTTATGTATAACAAAAACCATGAAAAAAAAACAAAGATTCGGGCAAAAAATGCAGGGTTAACACGGGTTAACGATATAAGGGAGGGTTAACATTTGAACCTCTCCCTATATATATATATATTATGTATAATATATATGTATGTATATATACACACATATAGATATATTAAATTTTATATATAATTATGTATATATGTTAGATTATATATATATAATAGATTTTTTATATATTTAATTTTATACATTAGATTTTATATATATTGTGTACGTATGTAAATCCCAGACCCCACGCAGTGGGAACATACTGGGTTTGTTTGTTTGTTTGTTTGTTTTGTGTACGTATGTAAAGTGGAGGAGGTAAAAAAAAGAAAAAAAACCGAGGTGGCTCGGGTTTCTTTACGAGCTTGAGTTCGAGCTTGAATTTTTGGCTCGAAAAAATTTTCAAGCTGCCTCGGCTCGGCTCAAAATGTCTCGAGCTCGGCCTGGCTCGATTACAGCCCCAACTTTATGCTTGATTCAGCATAATTTATAATGATAGTTTGCAACCACAGAAATGTCCGAAGGTATCTAACCGTTGGATTAGACAATATTACCGATGTATTAATACTTTCATTTTTTTTTTTATATTTGGGTTAAACCGTCATCCAATTTTTTTAAGACTTTAAATCATGGCTTGTTTTCAAACCGTAAAACCGTTCAAACAATCATCGGTTTAGTTTTGATGTTGATTTTTTTAAAATTTGATTGGTTGGTTTCAAACTTTGAACGTGGTAAACGGTTTAGTTTATGATTTTTACCAAAAACTGGTCATAAAAAACCAAACAGACTATGTGTAGGTATATATATGTATGTATATATATACGTTTAGGAATGCAGTGTAATTCCTCTGTTTTAAACCATAAAATGGTTCAATGTGGTATGATTTTTAGTTTTAACGAGCTCAAAAAATCTAACTTAAAAGGCACAAACCGTAAAACCACCAAACCAAACTCTTGATAATGATTCGGTTTTTATTTTTAATCGTTCGATGTTATTTATATTATTCAAAAATCGCTATTAACGATTTTGTCCAATTCCATTTAAAGATCGGACCGTGAACATACACCCCTATTTAAGACGGAACAATTCCCACTAATTTGGTTGTTAAATTATGATAAAATACAATAATTATTCCTATTTTTTATACTGGACATAAAGTAATCATGAAATAAACTAAAACTAGTCTAATCTGATGCATACGGATAACAAAATTGAAAAAGGCCACTATATAAGCGAACACCATGATTGTTTGACATGGTGTGCATGGAATTTTGGGGTTGTACCATCCATTTCTTTTGGTGCAAACTTTTCAAAGTTTTTATCATTAAAATAAAATTATGTATTATAGAATCTAGCTATACAATTATCAGTGATAGATGCATGATTTTCTAATTGAAAATTTACATGTATGAATATTATGTTTTCTTAGATTATGTACACCAAATACAAAATAGATTTATTTGTCTTCATAATATCCTTCGAACCAGACTCTATATTCTAATTGAGATAGAAATAAAGTTTATTTTCATCATTTCCTCCGGTTCATACTGAAGAGTAAGAATATAATGAGTAAGTTTGTTTGTCTGTATTTATAATATCAAGACGATTGTTTGGGTGTCTATAAAAAAGTAAGGAATTAAGCTTCATGATAAATAAACAAACATAGTTAACATACCTAGTAAAATCTTATTAATATAGTAAAAAGTTATTGTTCATCTTAAAAAAATGTATACCAAATTAGTTGTCTAAGAATACCAGGAGTAGAAAGGTCAATTTTCCCTTCCTGGTTTTTTGAGTGCTATAAGTACTTTACTAGATATAAGATGTAGATTTAAAATGATGCTAGATAGCAAAAAGGTTAACTTGATAAAAAAAAGTATGAATAACCTTTTTATAAGAATACCACATTTATGTTTTTGATTGTTTTCTTTTTAGGAGAAATGGGTACAACCATACAACACTTTCAAGTTCTCAAAACTTTTACCTAATCTAATTAGAATTAGTCTATCTTATTTTTATCTTACACTACCCAAAACTATATATCATCATCACTTACAAGCAACTCTAAATTACCCTAAACTTAAAAAAAAAAATCAAAAATACAATTTCATAAACAAAAAAAATAAAATGCAATATTCAAGTTGAAATTAAAAAGAATAAATAAGATAAAAATAATACATAAAACATAAAAATTAAAAATAAACTTTTAATAAAAATACATCTACCCAAAAGCTACCATAAACCTAGTTAGCTTTTACGTGATCACATGCACATAATTTTCTTATGAACGAGTTCTATCTTCAAGTTCTGCTGGAGCAATGATAGCGTGCATGAGAAGTTTAAGCCTGCTAAATTTGACATCAGATCGAGCAACTTGATAAAGACGAGGGAATAATAAGATTGCATCTCATTTTGTTGAATAAAATTGTGTATGTTGTTTTGATAAGTTAATAGAAACAATGGTAAAAAAAACTAGTTTGATTTGTATTATATAAATTGGGTTAAAAATAATAAATACATATATTTTTTTGGCTTCCAATGGCTACTCTCCCAACGATTACTTCCTCTTTATAAGCTATGTTAGCATATATTGTTTACAAAAACACGATTTTTGTTCTATATATTTTTGGGTTAAATACTTAACAGGACTACATATGGTCGTTCTTAATTTATAAATTCATAAACTTGAGATTTCAAATAACTTATTGAGGTACTTGTGTCATTACAAAACAAGGATTGGCAAAATTATATGATAACCAAATTCGAAACAAATTATTTGAAATATAAAAATCTACAAGTTTGTAATATATTTATGTGTTAAGTTAATTAGTTGTATACATTTTTCTATAAAAAAAAAAAAAGAATATCGGCAACTAAATTTTTATTATGCACATTATAAAAAGTTAGTTTTTCATTTAAAAATAACTATATATTTACATAATTTGAGAAATTTACATTTTTGTTTATTTGACTAAAAGAAATTGATTAATAAAGGGTGTTTGTTATTTTTATACCCTTATACGGCCACCGTATGACCTATACAGACCTAATAGCACACCCAATATAACCAGCACATCAAGTCACAAGAGAATTTCATGAGGGCAATACGAACCGTATAGATTTGTGCATCGTATAGATCTATACGGTCAGTACAATTAGATAGCAACATTAAATTAAAATTGTAGGGTGTTTAAAAATATCAACCCATGATAAATTCCACTCACAACACTAACCTAACTAGTAATTACTCATTGTTAACTTTATGCAGTCGTGTCGCGATTGTTTGGAAGTTCTTGTACGTAATTAAGCATAGACTCTAGTTTTAGTCACTTTTAGGTCAAAAGAGGACCAAGTTTAGAATAAAAAATCTGAATATAATGCGGCTTTATTCTTTATTTCAATTTAATTAATAATAATATAGTTTTAACGTACACTAATTATTCAATGCATGCATGGATTTGCAAAAACAAACTGGATTTCTTTTCGGTCATTAACTCAGTTAATGTAAATAATTTTTTTTAACAGCAACAACTGAGTGTAATGTCATGGCATATGCATCACGTCAGCTGGCCTCGGAAGACTCCTTTCTCAAGGGAGCGATAACCCGTTTTACCATGCGCCACCCTCAGAATAGTTGCACCTGATACGCAGAAACCAACCTATTTGCTGTAAAAACTGCGTCACCCATTAGTTCAGAACCCAAAATTAAACTCAAGATTATTCTTCTCACCTGGTATCTATCTAAGTGCCACAAGTGAGAGTCGAAACATGACCTCCACATTGGAAGATAAGTCTTCTACCACTAGGACAACTTATCTACATATATAAATAAATTAACAATTAAAAGCGAAAGAATGGATGCTAATTAAAAATTAAGGCCTTTAATCTCCAATTATGAGATATCTGGTCAGGTCAGACTCACTATTCACTAGACTTTAGTAAAGTCACTTATATTTACATTTTATTTAAACAACATTATCATACTCTTATTTCGGCTTATAAACTACACTCTTAAATACTTTTATTTATGTATTAGATTTAAACTAAAAAATTTCATTTTGAGGAGTAAAATTTTGTTGTTGTATTTTTTTTACTGCATTCATATATTATTTCAGAAGAAATGCATAAATAACACACATGGTCTTCAAGAACAAACAGTTATTCTGAAAAAGGCTCTCTTACGATAAAAAGAGTAAAAAAATGATTTTTATCAACTCATAAACTGTATTAAACGGAATCTGATTAAATCATAAGATATAGTGAGAGGTAAAAAACCAGGAAGAGGAACCGGTGGGTACAAGCAGTTTCGGATTTTCAGAGAAATCGGAACCAGAAAAGTGAAACCGGTTCCACCTTTACACGGCAAAACCCAAACAGAAACTGGAACCGGTTGTTGACTTCGTTAACAGGAACCGATATCGGTTGAAAAAAACGGTTTGCACACCTCTAATACTAGGTATTGAGACAAGTAACAAATAGGCTTCTAATGAATTCAATAACTCATATATAAAAAATTAAGTAATACGATGATGATTACGATAAACAAACAAAACAAAAGTAATGTAAAAAGTAATCTAATTTAAATAAATAAAAAAAAATAGTCTTTCAAGGCATTTTTTAAAGCAAAAAGTTTCGATTAACTTTTTATTTTATTGGGTTTAAAAATTTAATTGAGTCTAACGTTCAAGTGGGTCTAATGGGTAATTGGATAAATGTTCAATTGGGTTTAAATAAAAGTGAGTTTAAATGTTTAATATGCTTAAAATAAATATTAATGGGTTGTTGAATTTAACAAACAAGTTTACTTATAAATTTAATTATGCTTTCTTATCTATAAATCATAAATATTATATATATATATATATATATATATTTAAAATCTCGCATCTTCGAAAGACGAAGGGGCTGTTTAGTAGATCTGAATGAGGTCATGTCAATCTGAATCAGTCAACTTCCAACCGTTTATTTCAAACATATGAATAAAAAATGTCTGAATGAACATCTGAATGGTTTAGATGTAGGTATATGTCTGAATAAGTCTAAATGAAATGAGTTGGTCCCTCTCCACATCTCCAATCCTCTCAGACGACCTCTCCTCTCCGAGAACCGACTGTGACGATGAAGAACTCTCCTCTTTGATGACATCTCTCCTTTGCATAGTCATTAAGATGTTCAACCAAACAGTCTTATCTGGTTCAACTCTTACTGCTTTAAAGTCTCTTAACCGTTCAGACATTTTACTTATTAAGCACTTAATGTTTCAAAGGTTACCAAACGGCCCCTAAGCCTTTAGTGATCACCCATGTAGTTATTGTATACGGCATTTGTTTATAGAAACTAATAATTTAATATTGCTAACACCTTAATGCTGAATGTATATCCATCACCCGTGTCTCGCAAGCAGTGCAAAATGCACAAAAACTAGGCATAGATGTCTCATGTAGGATTGTTAACGAACTGAGTCGGCATTGACTCAGATTATAAACCGAGCTGGCTTGGCTCGGATTGTAAATCGACTCTGAATTCTTGGCTCGAACTTGGCTCCTTTTCTGCTGAATCGGCTCAGCCCAGTTCATTTTTTGCTCGGTTTTTTAAAAGAAAATTAGTGAATAAAAGTGTGAGAGAGAAAATATCCCAATTAAAAATAGTAGTAACATTATTTTATAGTGTATAAATGTACACACAATCATTAAAAAGTGCTGAGAGCGGTAACAACAATTTAAAAAGAGTGGTAACAATTAAAAAGAGTAGCAACAAAATTTTACAAAAGAATTTTGGTTAAACACATTATATACCGTCATACCAATAAACTTTATTTATACTTAAAGTTATAGTTATTTAATTTATTTATTTTACGATACGTGAAAAAAAGATGTATCTAAAACTTTTATCACATAGGGCCAAAATAGACCAGATAGACAAAACAAACTTTGCTAAAAAATTGATTATTAGATGATATGAACCTGTCAATGTGGGACTAGCCCACTTGATAGAGGCTTTGCTTCTTAGAATTGAGGTCATGGGTTTCAACCCATGCGATGAGCCGATGATGTAATTAGTTTGGAGTAGTTTAGGAGGGGATAATCTTTGTCATTCAAAAAAAAGATAATATGAACCCATATGAAAAAGAGGAAACCTAATTAGAGTGCCTGCAATGCAAGCGGATGCATTTAACACATGCATCCTGTCATCCTGATCATTACTGTCACATTAGTTTTTTAACCATTATACTTATATGCATTCGCTCTCCTCTTTTTAGCCCCAACTCATCCTTCCCACATTCAGCCTCTCTCTTTTACAACATCATTTCTTTTTCTATTTTTCTTTTAAACAAATATAATTTTTTTAAATAGTTGTTGTGAAAAAAAAACTTTTTTTTTTATTTTGCCAAAGAGCCTAGTTTTTTTTTTAAAAAAAAAATTGATTTTTATTGTTTGGCCCCACATTTAAGTTGCATGTTGATGCACTTCGTCAAGTACAAAAGCAAAATGCACTATCTCCTCCCCTACCTCTCCATTGAGCACTCCTCATATGCATCATTCATGTCATCAAGTGCCTTCTCAAATGCACACCTATTGTGGGTAGTCTTATATATGTTAGTTCACTTATTTACTATCTATTTATTAAAACGTAAATGAACTACATTTTCATCCCCGCATTGTGCTGGGAATTTCAGCATTATCTCAAAAATAATTAAACTTTTGTAGCAAATGTGAACAGAAAAGAGTTTATTATTCAAAATTTTAGGGCCAAAATAAACGAAGCAAAAGTTACCTATTTAAATCTAAAGTTTATCAATTAAGCCTTTGTGACCAAAACAAAAGAAACAAAAGTTTAATATCCTCCTGTTGCAACAACCAAACTTTGGTAACAAAAATGAAAAAAACAAAAAATTTACTATTCAAACTTTTATCATCAAAATAAAATAAACAAAAGTTTTCGTAAAACTTTTTTGGATATGAAAAAAGTAACAAAACTTTACAATTCACGTTTATAGAACATTCAACTTTTGTTGCGAAAATGAAAAAAATATTTACTGTTTAAACTTCTGTGACCAAAATGCAACAAATAAAAATTTCCTAACTCAAAACTTTAAAGTCAATTGTCTAAAACTTTGTGACCAAACAAAAGAAAAAAAGTTAACTATTCTCTTATTTAAATAGTCAAACTTTTGTAGTAAAAACAAACAGACAATAGTTAATATTAAAACTTTAGTGGCTAAAATGAAAGAAACATAGGTTTAATAAGCAAAAGTTTCCTATTTAAATAAAAAAAATCATTTAAACCTTTGTGGTAAAAAAAAATTAGGATGCTCTTGTTATAATATACAAACTTTTGTAAGGAAAATGAAAAAAAACAAAAACAAAAATTTTACTATTAAAACATTTGTTGTTAAAAAAGTATAAAAAAAAAGTTTTCGTTAAACTTTTTTTGGTTAAAATTAAAGAAACAAAATTTTACTATTCCTTGATAGAATAGACAACTTTCGTAGCGAAAACAAAAAAAAAGTTTACTATTTAAGCATTTGTGGCTAAAATGAAACAAATAAAAGTTTCATAATCTAAAGCTTTAAAGTCTTCTATTTAAACTTTTACGAGCAAGACAAAATAAAAAAGTTTCACTATTATCCTATTACTTTTGTAGTGAAAATGAATAAAACAAGTTGCCATTTAAACATACGTGGCTAAAATATAAGAAATGTAAGTTACTTTTATAAAATTTGTCTTCTAATATATATATATATATAGAGGAGGGTTCAAAAGAAAACTCCCCTATTTGGAGAAAACCAAGAAAACTCCTACTAGCCAATCAATTTTTTTAAAAAAAATTTCATGATTTTTTATTATTAGCTTAGAAATGTTATAAACAAAAAAAATTAATAAAAATATGTAGATTACGAAATTACGTAAATGTACCAAATAAAGTTACGTATATGTAACTCATATATGTAGTTTGCAAGTTACATATATGTAATCAATGAGTTACATATATGTAATAACATGAATTACAAATATTTTTTATTTTTTTCTTTTATGACAATGGGTTGCCCGGGATTCGAACCCGGAACTAGTCGGATGGAGTAGATAATTTCTTTGTTAAATAAGTAAAAATCCCTCCCCAAGCCGTGCTTGCATTTTTCATTGCACACGGCTTTCCCTCTGTATACATCTAAAACTCAGTTCTTTCATTATTTCATTAGACAAGAAAAGGTTGAATACTCAGTTGATTTAATCCTTACTACATACTACATCAACATTTCAGAATAGAAATAAATCATTTTTTTAGCTTTTCATTATTTCATTATTTATTAGTATTAGAATATTTAGTGATTCAATTTTTATTTACAACGTTTCATAACGAATCATTCATGATTGGCCAAATCATTGATACAAAAAATATCCAAATACCAAATCCGCCTTCTAGATAACCTTCGCAAAATAAAAGAAACTCTTGGAAAGGTTAACAAATATAACCTTATAATAAAACAAAATGTAAAATAAAAAACGAAAAACGAAATTGAATAATAACAATTGTGATTAGTTTTTCTAAGTTTTCTCAAATATGAATGTTTTCTATGGAACCTCCCCCTATATATATATATATATATATATATATATATAGTTATAGAATGCTACCTGCATCTATAATTGGTTCAAGTATAAAAATACCCGGACCCATATTTGGTGGACAAAATACACAGATGAAGTCTACAGGGTCTACAAAGCCTACACAGTCTTATGAACCAATTACACCAAGTACATTTGGATATTCAAAATTACAGAATACACAAAAAACAACTATATTTCCAAAAGTTATACAGAGTTCTACTATAGCTTATGGAAATTATATTTTACATAGGTGTGACGACCCTACTTAAAAATTTCGTCCTATGACAGAAATAAAGTTAACAGATAAACAGCAATGTATATTAGATAACCTATGGCATATTCAAACCATGCCACAGGCCTCAAAGTTCAAAATACATATTATAAATGCTTTGAGTATATATTTTGCTGAACAAACAATTATAAGTTCCGAAAAAATACAAAAATCTAAATATACACATTATGTTATATTTAGAGGTACACAGTTGGGAATTTATAATAAATGGGAAACAGTGGCAAAACATATACAGTGCCAAAACCCTATCTACAAAGGCTTCTGTTCATTCAACGAAGCTTTAAAAGTTGCAAGGGAAAATATTGGCTTAACATTTTACATAGAGCCTGAACAGGTACAAACGTTCTCGGATATAGTGAAGACTAATCCAGAACAAATTATAAAGAAACATCAAGAAGAGATTGTACAGTTACAAGAAAAGCTCTTAAAAAGTGGTACAGATACACAGAATATACAGTTATCTATAGAAAATAAGTTGTTGAAACAACAACTTAAAATTCTAGAGTTAAAAAATACACAGATATTAAACAAATGTGAGAAAAGTACAGAATTAAACAAAAGTTCTAAATGGTATTCTAGAAGTTTTGAAGCATTCAGATACAGAATGATAGATACACCATGGAAACAAACCATGAAGCCGCTTACAGAAAAATTTCCAGAGTTCGAAGCAATTATTTCTCAAAAAATTTGTGCAGAATTACCATTAATTTTGCATAAATTACAACAAAAAATTCTAGAAATTGCTTTTACACACGACAGAGACATTACAGGCGTTAAAACCATAGAAAGAACAAATGAAGAAGGAAAATCAACAGGGTTACTTCTACTACAAATCTTTTATCCAACAACTTTAAAGGATGATGAGATAATTGAATTTTACCACTATGGTATGATTGATTATCTAGAAATCAGATTTAACAGAAAAACAGAAGATTTATTACAAAGATTTGGAGAAAAATTTACATTAATTGTTGGGAATATATCTACACATTCAAGAGATCCCATAATTGGTTGTAAAATTTTTTCTTCTTTCCCATATCTAGATGAAAATTCTTATCGACCTGCTAGAAAGAGGATCTTTGTATCCCATAGAATGTATTTACACAATTACTTAAAAGATCTAGCAGTAACAGGTGACATTGATTTTGGGAATCTTCCATGGGTTAGTGATATGTCAAAGGAAGACGATCCCTATCTAAAACAAAATTTTTCAGATTTTTACAGAAAACATCAAAGAACTCCAAAATTGCCAGAAAGCTTTAGGTGGCAAATTTATTCTTTAATGGGTGAAGGGCATTATATACAAATTTATGCACATGAAAATTGGAACATGCTACTACCATTCGTTGGAGAAGGAGAAGATTTGGAGTTAGAACATATTAATAACAGGGAGGATGATATCAGTAGTCCAAGATCATCACATTCAATAGACAGTATACCAGACACACACAGAGATTTCTAGAAGACATCGTCACTAATGACGACTACACAGATAAAAACAAAACAAGACGGATGCTGATAAAAAGATTTGACAGAAGGCATCTTGCTTTTTCTTTTACTTTTTCTTTTTGAAAATAATGATGTACTTTTTAATCTTAGTCGTTCTTTTTATAGATTCAATCTAGATCGTTAATTGTAAATTATTAGTTTGCTTTTGTATGCCTATATAAGGCATTCTTTCGTTCATTTGTAAACACACCGAAAGAAATATCAATAATATTTGAAATCTTTCAATCTCTATGGCACACTAAATCACATCCTTCCGTCTTCCTATCTACCTTCCAAAATACATTCCTTATTCTCCGAGCCTCATATTATATCTTGATCAATATAAAAAAAAAAGATTTCTGCTGCAAATACTCAATCAAGAAATTCCTCTCTTACTCTCAATACTCTGATTCAAGTAAGTTTTCCGCTTTTGTTTTTTACTTTATATTTTGCTTAAATGCATGTTGCCAAAATATTGGTATCAGAGCATAGACGATTCAAAATCTAAAAGGCTGAGACAAGCTCTATGTGTGAGGCAGCTTGAATTGCTTAAGTCCTTTGTTAGAGAACTCTCTCAGATGAAGATTAGGGATTGTTGATTGCTTTGAAATTATCATTATTTTTAGCAATTACTATTGTTATTTAATATTTGTTATTTAATAATGTTATAATCAAGATATAAGAAAATATAACGAGAATAGGAAAAATTTGGAAAGGAAAAGGAAGATGGAAGATTTAACGAAAATTGCAAAAAATCTAGAATTTTTAAATCTGGAATTCGCTGAAAAAGGTGAAACCAAGATAAACGGTAATTTTTATAATATTATTTGTAGAATTAAAGAAAAACATAATCATAGTATACACACTGATAACGCACATCTAAATAGTTTAACAGACTTAATTATAAATTTAGGATACAATTTACAGATTGAAGCTTTAAATAATAAAAAATTAATATTACAAGTTTATAAACAAACAGAGGAAATTCATAAATTAAAGGAAAATCTAGATTATATTAAAGAACAGAATAATCAAATAATAAGAGAATTTAAAAATAAAAACAAAGAAATAATAGATAATCAAGAAGATATAAATAAAATAACAACAGCATTAAATAAATTAAATATAAACGAAATTAAAATAGAAAATAAACAAAAACCATATAAACACTGGTTACCAAGAAAATGAATAAAACTAGATCTATAAGAGAAGCAAGAAAATCTACAAGTAATATAAATGATATAATTAGTTCAGAATCCTTTATAAACAAAATAATAAGAAAAGGATCGTGCTCTAATAATCCAAAAAATATACAGTTAGAAGAAGAAATAGATGTTGAGCAATGGCTATAGTCTAAGTTTACTACATGTAAACCTAGTTCTCTATAACCAAGGCTCTGATACCAGTCTGTCACACCCCCAAATTCCCACTCGTGGTGTCAGTCCACGTGGGCGTGACGTGGCCAGAATCACAGCTCAAGGTCATATAGAACACCTCTATATGCGTTTACAAAACAATGTTCGACACACACACATTTAACAAAAGTAGTTTGCAGCGGAATCATATTTCAGCGGAAATCACGTGTTTAACAATTGCAGCGCAAAAGTAATAAGTTTAATACAACACTGTTTAAAACAGAATAAAAGTCTAAATTGTTTCGAAAGACAAGAGTTAAAAATGCATGCGGGATCCTATGCTCAAATCCCCTAAGTGTATTCCTGTTTCCGAGTGCCTGTCAGCTAGTTACCTGAGAATACAAGTTTTAGAAAAAGTGTCAACACAATGGTTGGTGAGTTCACAGGTTTTGATAAACATTGCAATTCAGAAATCATGTGTTATACTGTTTATTTAATGTTAGTCCCGAGCCCTAGGCTCCAAGTGTCAGTGCGTTACTACCGAAACTAGACTTGTTAGTCCTTGCCTCCGCTATGTCTCGTAATAACATAGCAAGATAGGTCGAGATTTCACGTGTTATGACCTCCAGTCAACATTTTCGCCACGCGGGGCTCGTCACACCCAAATAGATCTATTCAAACTCACCTCGTTGTTTATACATTAACGGTAAGACTTTGCGAGGGCTTAATTACGATACAACACTTATGTTTGTCCAATAAACCAGCATACACAATTTGTTTGTACAAGTATAAATGTTTGACTCGATTCAACAAGTATTCTCCCCCTATTTGAAAAGTTTATAAAAGAGTTAAAGAGGGGCCGTAAACTCACCTTGGTGATGTCAGTACAAATCAAGCGTAAGCTCCCGCGTCGATCTGCGTGTCGGTCACCGGCAACCTATATCGTACACCGTACGTGAGTTCGTGTATGTGACCGTGCTAGTGTCGGTGTTAGTGCTCGTGTTTGTGTCCAACAACCCTAGGTTGTTCATGTTTGTCCGTGTTGGTCCACATTGACCGTGTTTGATTGTGTTGGTCCACATTGACCGTGTTTGACCATGTTTGACTAGAGTTGACCAAGTTTGACCGTGTCAAGTCAACGACCCGTTGGTGAACCGTGTGACGGTTGTGACTCGTGTAGCAATTGTGTTAGTGTTTGTCATGTGCAAAACGCGCAAGTCGCGTCTATGGACAACTTACTATTTATAGTAAGTTTCCATTTATAGAAAGTTCACAAAGCATATCGGTTTTATAGTTCTAGCATGTTCAATAGTCCTACGTGATCATGTTAACACATAGCACATTATCATACGATTTCACATAAGTTGTTTACAGCATGTTTGCACATAAAAGTTTCCTAAAATGGAAAGTTTCCATTTATAGCATACGTGACATCGGAAACCATCTAACTTAGCATCTAATCAACATATTATAACATAACAAGTCATCTAGCATGTTCAAATCATACAAAATGTTCTCGAGTCGGTTTTTGCAAAAATAAAGTTGCTAAATATAGTAACCTTCTAGTTTTGCATAGAAATAACCATTTTAACATTTCTAAACTAATTTTCACATCACCAATCATCATAATAGGCTTCCTAGTATCATGGAGATACGTCAACATGTAACAGCAAGTGCCAAATCGTCCGGCAAGTCCGTACGGTATGTGTACTTTCCCTGTATTCTATGTGTACATACGTAAGCTTAAACAGTACTTGTATTAGCAGAATCCTAAATACAAGAAACCGTTGTATGTATTTTCGTATAAACTTAAATACATTAAGTACAACGTACATTTGAAACATTAGTTGTGTTTATTAAGTGAAAACTTAATTACAGTTAACACAACAAATCATGAGAAACAACAGTTTACAAGTGAACAACGAAAACATATCGGTTGCGATCTGATGTCCATAGATGACAGGAATCAGATGGCCGACGAATCAGTACAAGAATAATGTGAAATCATGATGTATAGTTGAGTCCGACAGTGAGGAAACACAATTAAAACATTAATGCAGTGTTATTTCAGAATGACGAACTGACAGTGTGTTTGCGTGAGTGACGATTCACACAAACATATCTGTGAGTTTAGAGTTCTAAAATAACGACTGAAAAGTAGAAAACAAAAGCCAGAAAGCAAAACCATCGTCGTATTCGTTCGGGTGACGATTCGAACGAATTACGCGCGAAGGTTACGCGATCTGACGAAACGAAAACGAAAACACGTCACGAACGAAAATAATTTGATAAAATTAAATAAATAACATTTTACAATTTTGAAACTCATCAAAATAATTAAATTGAATCCTTTTATTTAAAACTATTTAAATTACGCGTAATTTTCCGGAAACGTAACGAAAACGCGAACCGAACAACCGAAACGAACCCGAACTCACTCGGGGTATAAAAACCCTTAAATGAGTTCATTTTACTCATTTTTCACTCCTCCTTCTTCCCCAAAACCCTAGTCCCCGGTTTGGAGATCCACCACCATCAACAAGCTTCTCTCTAGCATAACTCCCTCATTTCTCCACCAAATCACCCCATCTTTGGACCTACACGAAGCTCTTATCACCCTCTACACGAAAATACAACCGATCGGAGCCAAAAACCAACTGAAACGAGGTAATCAGTGGGTGAAAGTTGCGATTTTAGGGTTTTAAACCCTTTTGTTCAAACCCTAGCCATAACCGGTTAACCACCCTCTAAACTCGGACCCAACGACCGTAAGAACCATCCCCAGTGTATGCCACCTCCGGAACCACAACACAACCTCGAAATGGAGAAGGTGTTGGTCGCCGCCCTGTTGTGGCCGAATGAGACGCCACAGGTCGACGAATGGGAGGGCCCAGGTGGTTCGGCCGAATGGCCTCATGCGCCATAGATTCATTCGCCGGCCACACCCTCCTTCGCCCACCATCATTCGTCGGTCACATCATCATTCGCCAGCCACCTCTTTCGTCGGCCACCCTCATACGCCGGTTACCACATTCGCCCAAGCCTCATACTCCCACTTTCATTCGGCTAGACCAACCAACTCATTCGACCCCTCCCCCATTCGCCGGCCACTGCTCCTTCGGCCGTGAGACTCAGTCGGTGCCTAAACCCACATTCGCAGCACATTTGGCCAAGAACTCAAAGCCAGAAAACTAAGTTGGCCCAACAACAACTACTCAGGCCCAAACATAGTTCATTTCGGCCCAATGTGGCCCAGAACCGTTAATGAGGCCCATCTCATTTCTTTGGCCCAACAGAAAACCTACGGCCCAATACTATTTCTGTGGCCCACTATTGATAACCGGCCCATTTGACGCCACACTCTTTTGGCTCACTGATTGGCCCAAGGACCCAAACCCCATACGGCCCACATCAAAGAGATGGTCTCAACACCATTGTTTTAGCCTAACATAACCTTAACCGGCCCAAAACTCAATCGAAAGCCACAAGACCCAATTAACAAACCATTCGGCCCATATTGGCCCCATGGGCCCATGGTCTCATCAATTGGCCCAAGATCTTGTTTTGGCCCAAAGGACTATTAGCCTCACCCGGTCTAAATAAGATGCAAGTATACGACATTCGGCTCAAATTTAATGAACGCGATACACATAAATTCAAGGATAATAAATGTCTTTAACATTTAAGTAATAAACGAAATTTACGAAAGGCCTTAGTATTTCTAAGAAATGTTCTAAAATTTCGAGATAAATTATGAACATGACAAGCGAAATTTTAACTAAATCAGTTAAGTGTTATAAAATCTATGACACTTAGACAAAGAGCCGAATGAAAATCAAGACCATGTGTCACGAGTGTTAGCCAACATTAGGGCTAACACGTGCACGCGCACAAAGTACAATAATTGACACTCACAAGTTACATACAACGTGTAAACAATACAGGATTTTGAAGTCAACTTCAAGAACAATCAAGAGCGCGTGTATTCTTTCATTTAAGCTAAGTCAACTCAACAACTACAAGGTGAGTTCATATGCCCCTTTTCTTTAATCTTTATTGATTTTAAACTCTCGGGGCTGAGAAACATGCTTTACTTTTATTTATTTAAAAGTTTTGCTTACATATTGCTAATACTTTGATTATTTGATATTAAATTGCTTATTATCATAAGTCATTGTATGCATGATTGTTTGAATTCAAGAATACAGGAAAGATAAGATGATGATGATATTTTAATATTATAACTCATCGATACAATAGAATAACTTAGTAGTAAGTTAACTCTTACATCACTTAGTTATTCTTACAAGAAATGACATTACAACAATTACAAGGTAACACGATGACATGATTTCAAGAACATAACACAAGAATGATATAAAGATAATATATCTTTATTATATCATTCAATCCAGGAGTTAAATAAGTGTATTAAGACTAGCTCTTATAACACTTAACTTTACAACTCAACACATATTACAAGAAGAACAAGTAACATGGAATGATAATCATGATAACATAATTTCATGATAACAACATCATTCACTCAATTAATTAACATAACCTAATAAGACTAGTTCTTATTTAACTTTGTTAATATCACGGAGAACATATGCCAATGAGAACAAGAGTACAAGTGAATACAATTACAATTAGTTACTGTTGACCTGTTTGCATTATATCACTTCAATCATGTGCCAAGTTGTTCAAGTGATCATGTAAGCCCCTTTAATTCGCTGACCAGTTAGTTTGACGTGACTAAACCGACGATAGCATAGTGGTACCATAGGTTTGACAAACCTCTAGCTTGTAGGGCTAGTATGTTGATCGTATTGATTCATTGGCCGGTAACGTATGACCGGTGACAGGGCGACCTCAAGTCAGGTTCTGGTAAGCGACACATGGTGATATTAATCTACAGTGATAAGTAATTAATCCAGCGAAAACCTTATTGACTAGTAGGTTGAGAAGGTGATCTGCTCTCATGTTACACTACTAGTAATAGATTTCGTTGAGGACAATAGACATACAAAGTGATAGAGATAAATCGGATGCATTGAAGTCTGATTACGTGAGGATTTCAATGGATTCCTTTTAGGCTCTATGCACTATGGTTCAAGGACAAGTTGCAAGGGGTTACCTCACACTCTTAATATTTAATAGAGTATCATCAGTTAACCCACCTCAAGTATAGAATAATACAAGGACAAGATTATATTAATCTAAAATTCCTTAATACATCGAGGGTTATCAATACTTCGGTTTGATAAGTAAACCCCATACAATATATTATTCTATCATCAATACAATAACTGAATACATATCAAGTGCGATGAATAAGCGGGGAAATGGATATCTTTAGTTGTATCGCAAGTGGTGTGGAACTTGACTGAGTATGTGGTGGGATAGCGTCTGGGCTTGACCCTTTCAGGATTCCCTATATATAAGCATACTTGATCAGGTGATACACTACTTGTACATATAACTAAGGAGAGGCCATTGGGTGGTACAGATGAAACAAGTATTACAAGTAACAAGTATGACATTGTGGATGTGTGCATGATCAATTCAATGGTTTTCAATTTACTTACTTATGAACTCACCAACCTAGTGTTGACTTTGTTTAAATGCATGTTTTCTCAGGTGACGGACAGGTGTAGGTACATATGTGCAAGTGAAAAGCTAGTGGACTCTTAGAAGACCTAGTTTACTTTTGACTGCATACTTTTGATATGACAAAACAGTGAATCACTTTTGTATATCTTGTACAGTTCAAGATATAAACTCAATGATTCTTTTTGATTAGATTTACTTAGTTAAATTATGATGTACAATGTAATTTAACTTTGTAATTCTATTTCATGTCATGATTAGCATTTCTCATTTATATCTCATGTGCTATGTAAACAATCTGATCAATTGATTATCACTCCAAGATATCGCGCCCCGGGAACCTTCCGCCCGACGGGAAAACCCGATCCGTTCCTGCCGGCCCGGGGTGTGACAGATTGGTATCAGAGCCATGGTTATAGAGAAATATAGGTCATATTACTTAAATGGTTTGGCCTAGACTATAACCTAGGGACCCTCATGTAGAGTCCTTATGATATAGGATTCTATTTGCATAATGTCTTCTGCTTCTGATCACTGCACTAACCGATTTCTTTTCGGTTATGATCAGAATGCCGCCGCGAAGACAACCACCTCTATTACCGTTGACTCAAGGTTCAGCTCCGCATTCATCGACTCCATCACCAGCTGACTCTCCTCCACATTTACCACCTCCACCTCCACCTCCTCCTCCACACTCTCCACCACCAGGCTCAAGCAATGTTCAGATGATAGATCCTGCTACTATCGCCTTGGCAACCCTGTTGAGTACTCAACTGACAAGTCAGCTGAAAGATGTCATACCAGAAATGATAAACAGGATCCAAGGCCACAACAACAATTCTGGCCATACTACAGGAGAGACTAGTGGAAACACTAGTCATACTTCGGACTACTCCTACAAGTCTTTTGTAGGATGCAAGCCCCCAAGTTTCACCGGGGTTGAAGGAGCTGTTGGACTGATCCAATGGCTAGAAAAGATGGAGAACACTCTGGACATTAGCAACTGTCCAGAACACCATAAAGTTCGCTATGCAGCTGGTTCATTCAGCAAGCGAGCACTGACATGGTGGAATGCTCAGATTCGAGCAAAGGGAAGAGATGAAGCAATGGCGATGCCATGGGCAGAATTTAAACTTCTTCTGAGGAACGAGTTCTGTCCGAAACACGAACTGCAACTACTGGAAACGGAACTCTCGAACCATGTGATGAAGGGGGCTGATCATATGACCTTCACCACTCGCTATCATGAGTTGGTAGCTCTGATGCCAGAAATGGTACCAACATTGGAAAAGCTGATTGACCGTTATGTGGCGGGATTACCTTCTTGCATCCAAAGTATAGTGTTGGCTGCTTATCCTGCTACTTTGGAGGCTGCTATCTCCCTCTCAGCTAAACTTACCAAGGTGATGGTAAAGTCGGGAGTTTTGAAGGATGAGGCTGAAACATCCAAAGCTGGAACTTCCAAGAAGTCGGATAAACGCCCGGCTAAGAAACAAAAAGTGGCAAGGAACTTTGCTGCCACTACTCAGGCCCCAATGCTTAATCAGCCACCACCACTGCAAGTCAGAAAGCCTTACACTGGCACTGCACCTTTGTGCAACACTTGTCAGTATCATCACGCGTCAAACTCTCAGTGCATGCAATGCACAAACTGTGGAAAGTTTGGCCACTGGGCAAACCGCTGCAGGAGCACGGGAGCTCCAAACAGAAACAACAATGCAGCCACTACTGCTGCTGCTACTGATCGCAGGTCTTGCTACAACTGTGGTGAACCTGGTCACTTCTCTAGGGATTGCCCCAAGAGAAATCAACAAAGGGCTCAAGCACCAAGGGGACGAGCCTTTCAAATAGGAGCTGCTGCAGCTAGACAAGACCCGAACGTCATTACGGGTACATTTCTTCTATCTGATTTCTATGCCTCTATATTATTTGATACTGGTGCGGATCAGAGTTTTATCTCATCCGATTTTGCTAGCCATCTTAATCATGTTGAGGAATCATTAGACTCCCCTTATACTATTGAGATAGCTAATGGCAAACAGATTACAGTTGACACAGTATTTAGGAATTGCCTACTAACACTTGGTGATCATACATTTTCCATCGACTTAATACCGATGGAGCTGGGCAGTTTCGACATCATCATCGGAATGGATTGGCTATCTCTTAACCGAGTTGAGTTCATCTGTTCCGATAAACTACTACGCATTCCTATGGATAACAATGAGGTCTTGGAGATTCGTGGAGACCAAGCGAAACACAGTGTCAAGATAATTTCGTGCATGAAAGCTCGCAAGTGCTTACGGAAACAATGTGTTGCATTTTTAGCTCATGTGATTCAGAAAGACAAGAAAACAATCAAGATTCAAGATGTGCCAATTGTGAGAGATTTTGCAGAAGTGTTTCCGGATGACTTACCGGGACTGCCACCTGAGAGATCAGTACAGTTTCGAATCGACTTGATTCCGGGAGCAACTCCTGTAGCTAAGTCTCCTTACAGACTTGCTCCATCTGAGATGCAGGAGTTGTCTAATCAGTTACAAGAACTCCTCGATAAAGGATTCATCCGACCGAGCTTTTCCCCATGGGGAGCTCCGGTTCTTTTTGTTAAAAAGAAGGATGGAACTTTCAGGATGTGCATCGATTATCGAGAACTCAACAAACTCACCATCAAGAATCGGTACCCGTTACCGAGGATTGATGATTTGTTTGATCAGTTACAGGGAGCACAGTACTTTTCAAAGATAGACCTGAGATCAGGCTATCATCAGCTCCGGATTCAAGAGGAAGACATACCCAAGACGGCTTTTCGTACTCGATATGGTCATTACGAATTTATGGTGATGCCATTCGGATTGACGAACGCACCGGCTGTGTTCATGGACTTAATGAACCGGGTGTGCAAGCCGTATCTAGATCAGTTTGTGATCGTCTTTATTGATGATATACTGATTTATTCAAAGAACAAGAAGGAACATGAGCAACACCTCAAGACAGTTTTGGAGCTTCTGAAAGAAGAACGACTCTATGCCAAATTCTCCAAGTGCGAATTTTGGCTAAGTGAAGTTCAGTTCTTGGGTCACGTGATTAACAGTAATGGTATTCACGTGGATCCTGCCAAGATTGAAGCAATCAAGAACTGGGATGTGCCTACAACACCAACAGAGATTCGATCATTCTTGGGATTGGCAGGTTATTACAGGAGATTCATTTCGAATTTCTCTAAGATAGCTTTACCTCTCACCAAGCTCACACAGAAGTCTGAACCTTTTGTGTGGACTCAGAAACAAGAAGAGGCATTCCAGACATTGAAACAAAGATTGTGCAATGCTCCAATCTTAACACTCCCAGAAGGCAATGATGACTTTGTAGTTTATTGTGATGCTTCCCATCAGGGACTCGGATGTGTTTTGATGCAACGAGACAAAGTCATTGCTTATGCCTCACGACAGCTGAAGATACATGAGAAGAATTACACAACACACGATCTTGAACTGGGAGCTGTTGTTTTTGCACTAAAGATTTGGAGGCACTACCTGTACGGTACCAAATGCACTATCTTCACAGATCACAAGAGTTTACAGCACATCTTTGATCAGAAGGAGCTTAACATGAGACAGAGACGTTGGGTTGAGCTCCTGAACGATTACGATTGTGTGATCAAATACCATCCGGGCAAAGCAAATGTTGTTGCAGATGCTTTGAGCCGGAAGGAAAGAGTCAAACCTTTACGCGTTCGTGCTATGGGAATGACTGTGCAAACCAGTTTGAGAGATCACATTTTACAAGCACAACAGGAAGCAGTGGCAAGAAACAACCTGAAACGCGAGCTCGATTGTGGAGCCGAGAAACACTTCAAGACAAAACAAGACGGAGTTATCTATTATCTGGATCGTGTTTGGATTCCAGCATTAGATGAACTTCGAACACTCATACTTGACGAGGCACACAAGACACGTTATTCAGTTCATCCTGGTGCCGATAAGATGTACCAAGATCTTAGGTCATTTTATTGGTGGCCGGGTATGAAGAAAGACATTGCCACTTATGTTGGCAAATGTATCACATGTGCCAAAGTCAAAGCTGAACACCAGAAACCTTCGGGTTTGCTGGAACAACCGGAGATACCACAATGGAAGTGGGAGCAAATAGCTATGGATTTCATTACCAAGCTGCCCCGCACTTCCAGCGGATATGATTCGATTTGGGTCATCATTGATAGATTGACCAAGTCCGCACACTTTTTGCCAATCAGAGAGACATACAAGATAGAGAAACTAGCGAGACTATACATCGATGAAATAGTAGTAAGGCACGGTGTGCCGTTGTCTATTATTTCGGACCGGGACAGTCGATTTACTTCGCGGTTCTGGCAATCATTGCAACAATCCTTAGGGACAAGTGTTAACTTGAGCACCGCTTATCATCCACAAACGGATGGACAAAGCGAACGCACCATTCAAACCCTAGAGGATATGTTGAGAACATGCATCCTAGACTTCGGTGGAAGTTGGGACACACATTTACCACTTATTGAGTTCTCCTACAATAATAGCTACCACAGCAGCATTGGATGTGCTCCGTTTGAAGCACTCTATGGTAGAAAATGTCGGTCTCCAATTTGTTGGACCGAAGTGGGAGACAACAGAATAACTGGGCCTGAACTTATTCAGGAAACTACTGATAAGATAGCCCAGATACAACAAAGATTACAAGCAACACGTAGCCGCCAAAAGAGTTACGCAGACAAACGGCGCAAGCCTTTGGAATTCGACGTGGGTGACCGAGTCATGTTGAAAGTGTCCCCATGGAAAGGCGTAGTTCGTTTTGGGGCTAAGGGCAAATTAGCACCTCGATATGTCGGACCGTTTGAGATTACTCAACGCATAGGTCCTGTGGCATATAGACTCAGACTCCCTGATGAACTCAGTGGAGTACACGATGTGTTTCATGTATCAAATCTCAAGAGGTGTCTAGCAGATTAAACATTGATCATACCGTTGGAAGAGATACAGATTGATGAACAACTACATTTTATCGAAGAACCTGTAGAGATTATGGAGCGTGAAGTCAAGAGACTGAAACGAAGCCGTATCCCTATTGTAAAGGTTCGATGGAACTCCAAGCGTGGACCAGAGTTTACCTGGGAACGCGAGGACAACATGAAAGCAAAGTATCCCCATTTGTTCGAGAATTGAAACCCGACTTTGATGTTTAAATTTCGGGACGAAATTTCTTTAACAAGGGGAGACTGTAACAGCAAGTGCCAAATCGTCCGGCAAGTCCGTACGGTATGTGTACTTTCCCTGTATTCTATGTGTACATACGTAAGCTTAAACAATACTTGTATTAGCAGAATCCTAAATACAAGAAACCGTTGTATGTATTTTCGTATAAACTTAAATACATTAAGTACAACGTACATTTGAAACATTAGTTGTGTTTATTAAGTGAAAACTTAATTACAGTTAACACAACAAATCATGAGAAACAACAGTTTACAAGTGAACAACGAAAACATATCGGTTGCGATCTGATGTCCATAGATGACAGGAATCAGATGGCCGACGAATCAGTACAAGAATAATGTGAAATCATGATGTATAGTTGAGTCCGACAGTGAGGAAACACAATTAAAACATTAATGCAGTGTTATTTCAGAATGACGAACTGACAGTGTGTTTGCGTGAGTGACGATTCACACAAACATATCTGTGAGTTTAGAGTTCTAAAATAACGACTGAAAAGTAGAAAACAAAAGCCAGAAAGCAAAACCATCGTCGTATTCGTTCGGGTGACGATTCGAACGAATTACGCGCGAAGGTTACGCGATCTGACGAAACGAAAACGAAAACACGTCACGAACGAAAATAATTTGATAAAATTAAATAAATAACATTTTACAATTTTGAAACTCATCAAAATAATTAAATTGAATCCTTTTATTTAAAACTATTTAAATTACGCGTAATTTTCCGGAAACGTAACGAAAACGCGAACCGAACAACCGAAACGAACCCGAACTCACTCGGGGTATAAAAACCCTTAAATGAGTTCATTTTACTCATTTTTCACTCCTCCTTCTTCCCCAAACCCTAGTCCCCGGTTTGGAGATCCACCACCATCAACAAGCTTCTCTCTAGCATAACTCCCTCATTTCTCCACCAAATCACCCCATCTTTGGACCTACACGAAGCTCTTATCACCCTCTACACGAAAATACAACCGATCGGAGCCAAAAACCAACTGAAACGAGGTAATCAGTGGGTGAAAGTTGCGATTTTAGGGTTTTAAACCCTTTTGTTCAAACCCTAGCCATAACCGGTTAACCACCCTCTAAACTCGGACCCAACGACCGTAAGAACCATCCCCAGTGTATGCCACCTCCGGAACCACAACACAACCTCGAAATGGAGAAGGTGTTGGTCGCCGCCCTGTTGTGGCCGAATGAGACGCCACAGGTCGACGAATGGGAGGGCCCAGGTGGTTCGGCCGAATGGCCTCATGCGCCATAGATTCATTCGCCGGCCACACCCTCCTTCGCCCACCATCATTCGTCGGTCACATCATCATTCGCCAGCCACCTCTTTCGTCGGCCACCCTCATACGCCGGTTACCACATTCGCCCAAGCCTCATACTCCCACTTTCATTCGGCTAGACCAACCAACTCATTCGACCCCTCCCCCATTCGCCGGCCACTGCTCCTTCGGCCGTGAGACTCAGTCGGTGCCTAAACCCACATTCGCAGCACATTTGGCCAAGAACTCAAAGCCAGAAAACTAAGTTGGCCCAACAACAACTACTCAGGCCCAAACATAGTTCATTTCGGCCCAATGTGGCCCAGAACCGTTAATGAGGCCCATCTCATTTCTTTGGCCCAACAGAAAACCTACGGCCCAATACTATTTCTGTGGCCCACTATTGATAACCGGCCCATTTGACGCCACACTCTTTTGGCTCACTGATTGGCCCAAGGACCCAAACCCCATACGGCCCACATCAAAGAGATGGTCTCAACACCATTGTTTTAGCCTAACATAACCTTAACCGGCCCAAAACTCAATCGAAAGCCACAAGACCCAATTAACAAACCATTCGGCCCATATTGGCCCCATGGGCCCATGGTCTCATCAATTGGCCCAAGATCTTGTTTTGGCCCAAAGGACTATTAGCCTCACCCGGTCTAAATAAGATGCAAGTATACGACATTCGGCTCAAATTTAATGAACGCGATACACATAAATTCAAGGATAATAAATGTCTTTAACATTTAAGTAATAAACGAAATTTACGAAAGGCCTTAGTATTTCTAAGAAATGTTCTAAAATTTCGAGATAAATTATGAACATGACAAGCGAAATTTTAACTAAATCAGTTAAGTGTTATAAAATCTATGACACTTAGACAAAGAGCCGAATGAAAATCAAGACCATGTGTCACGAGTGTTAGCCAACATTAGGGCTAACACGTGCACGCGCACAAAGTACAATAATTGACACTCACAAGTTACATACAACGTGTAAACAATACAGGATTTTGAAGTCAACTTCAAGAACAATCAAGAGCGCGTGTATTCTTTCATTTAAGCTAAGTCAACTCAACAACTACAAGGTGAGTTCATATGCCCCTTTTCTTTAATCTTTATTGATTTTAAACTCTCGGGGCTGAGAAACATGCTTTACTTTTATTTATTTAAAAGTTTTGCTTACATATTGCTAATACTTTGATTATTTGATATTAAATTGCTTATTATCATAAGTCATTGTATGCATGATTGTTTGAATTCAAGAATACAGGAAAGATAAGATGATGATGATATTTTAATATTATAACTTATCGATACAATAGAATAACTTAGTAGTAAGTTAACTCTTACATCACTTAGTTATTCTTACAAGAAATGACATTACAACAATTACAAGGTAACACGATGACATGATTTCAAGAACATAACACAAGAATGATATAAAGATAATATATCTTTATTATATCATTCAATCCAGGAGTTAAATAAGTGTATTAAGACTAGCTCTTATAACACTTAACTTTACAACTCAACACATATTACAAGAAGAACAAGTAACATGGAATGATAATCATGATAACATAATTTCATGATAACAACATCATTCACTCAATTAATTAACATAACCTAATAAGACTAGTTCTTATTTAACTTTGTTAATATCACGGAGAACATATGCCAATGAGAACAAGAGTACAAGTGAATACAATTACAATTAGTTACTGTTGACCTGTTTGCATTATATCACTTCAATCATGTGCCAAGTTGTTCAAGTGATCATGTAAGCCCCTTTAATTCGCTGACCAGTTAGTTTGACGTGACTAAACCGACGATAGCATAGTGGTACCATAGGTTTGACAAACCTCTAGCTTGTAGGGCTAGTATGTTGATCGTATTGATTCATTGGCCGGTAACGTATGACCGGTGACAGGGCGACCTCAAGTCAGGTTCTGGTAAGCGACACATGGTGATATTAATCTACAGTGATAAGTAATTAATCCAGCGAAAACCTTATTGACTAGTAGGTTGAGAAGGTGATCTGCTCTCATGTTACGCTACTAGTAATAGATTTCGTTGAGGACAATAGACATACAAAGTGATAGAGATAAATCGGATGCATTGAAGTCTGATTACGTGAGGATTTCAATGGATTCCTTTTAGGCTCTATGCACTATGGTTCAAGGACAAGTTGCAAGGGGTTACCTCACACTCTTAATATTTAATAGAGTATCATCAGTTAACCCACCTCAAGTATAGAATAATACAAGGACAAGATTATATTAATCTAAAATTCCTTAATACATCGAGGGTTATCAATACTTCGGTTTGATAAGTAAACCCCATACAATATATTATTCTATCATCAATACAATAACTGAATACATATCAAGTGCGATGAATAAGCGGGGAAATGGATATCTTTAGTTGTATCGCAAGTGGTGTGGAACTTGACTGAGTATGTGGTGGGATAGCGTCTGGGCTTGACCCTTTCAGGATTCCCTATATATAAGCATACTTGATCAGGTGATACACTACTTGTACATATAACTAAGGAGAGGCCATTGGGTGGTACAGATGAAACAAGTATTACAAGTAACAAGTATGACATTGTGGATGTGTGCATGATCAATTCAATGGTTTTCAATTTACTTACTTATGAACTCACCAACCTAGTGTTGACTTTGTTTAAATGCATGTTTTCTCAGGTGACGGACAGGTGTAGGTACATATGTGCAAGTGATAAGCTAGTGGACTCTTAGAAGACCTAGTTTACTTTTGACTGCATACTTTTGATATGACAAAACAGTGAATCACTTTTGTATATCTTGTACAGTTCAAGATATAAACTCAATGATTCTTTTTGATTAGATTTACTTAGTTAAATTATGATGTACAATGTAATTTAACTTTGTAATTCTATTTCATGTCATGATTAGCATTTCTCATTTATATCTCATGTGCTATGTAAACAATCTGATCAATTGATTATCACTCCAAGATATCGCGCCCCGGGAACCTTCCGCCCGACGGGAAAACCCGATCCGTTCCTGCCGGCCCGGGGTGTGACACAACATAACCAAATTCATCATCTAGCAATATATTGTCTCAAAACGTTACTAATTATAGTAACTATGTTGTGTAATGACCAAAACATTATCAAAATCACATTCCAATTATTTCAATCATCATATTATCATCCTAAGAACAATTCTACATACATGCATGCTCATTATTTTATCCAAAATATCATCTTGTCAAAATAAAGTTTCCAATAATAGAAAGTTTATCAAAAATCAACCTTTCAACCATTTAAATCAAATCTAGCCATGAATAACACTTCTAATATCATCATAAAACATAGTAACATACTCAAGATCATTCCAATACTCATGGATCGTACATGCATGGTGATATTTCAACACTTGATGAACAAAACACGAAATCTATACATACACAACATCTTGTATCATCATAAGATGCATTCTAATCATCCTAGATCATCATAAAACACATCTAAATCAACAAACCCAGAAGATAAATTCGTGCATGTGCACTATAGGTGCTTGCATGTGGGTTTTAAGCCATGCATATGTGATTGTGAGTGTGTTTAGGCTACAAGAGATATGTTACTACCTTCTAGAGCTCCAAATATCTTGAGATGGTGATGAAATCGAGTTGGAGATCTCTTGGATGCTTCTGGACAGCAGGTTCTTCAACTAATATGAAGATGGTGGTGGTGGGTGGTGGTCTAGGAAGTCACCAAGCTTCAATCCTCCAAGCTTTGAGCTTCAAAATGATCAACAATGGCTTCCTTGAGGTCTAATCAGTGATTTCCAGAGACATCAGTCGAGATGAGGCGTGTTTGGTCGAGAGAAATGATGAAGGTAGAGTAGGATATGATTTTCTTGGGTTTATAAAGATTTTCTGCGAACTGGGTCTCGTCGCGTAGCGCGACAAGTTCAAAAGGGATTCTCGCGTAGCGCGAGAGGATTCGGGGTTCAAATTTCCCCGCCCTACGCGACAGGTTCTTTGTGGGACTTCGCGTAACGCGACGGGTTTCTGGGGAGGCCCAATAGGCCCATTCTCCTTAGTTTGATCCGTTCGTCGCCGTTTTCACGTTTCCGAACTACCGTTTGGCCTTGCTTGAACTTCCAAGTTCAATGTGTGAGTGTTTCGTGAAGTTTCGAGTGTTGTGCTACACAATGTGTTAGACGTTCACCAACGTTCGTGTGTTTTGACACGTGTGTGCTGTTTGCTGATAATTCCACGAATTATCTTGTTGTATGTCGGTGTTCGTACTGTCGTGCCACGTGTCACACTAAATTAAACTAATTCTAGTGCCACGTGTACATAAAGCATTTAAATAAATATTTAAATAAACATAAAGCTGACCTGGAAATTACGGGGTGTCACAACAGATTAAAAGCTTTAGGAGATAATCCTTACAATTTTACATCACAAATTAGAACCCTTATTATAGGAGTAGATCCAGCAAAAAATAACACATTAGTACAAGATACAGCCATAAGAAATTTAGAACAATTAAGTATATCAAACATGAAATATATAAATGAATTTACACAAGATTTTACAAGATTATTAGCACAAACAGGTTAGGTTATGGATGATAATTTATGTGATAAATATTTTATAAAACTTCCAGGAGACTTAGGAAGAAGTATACATGAATCATGGAAACAATTGTATGGTCAACAACAAAATTTAGGAATAGGACCTAGAGTAACATATACATTTAGTATTTTAGAAGAAAAATGTAAGGAAGTAGCATTACAAGAACAATTAAAAAGAAATGCTTATGCGTTTTGTAAAACAGCAATATACACACCACAAGCATATGGATATTATGATAAAAAGAAAAAATTAAGAAAAAGTAATACTTATAAAAAAGAGTATAGACCATATTATAAAAATAAATACAAATATGTAAATAAACCAAAAACAAGAAAATGTAAATGCTTTATTTGCGGAGATGAAAAACACTTAGCAAATAAATGTCCAAATAAAAATAAAAATACAGAAAGAAGTACTTTAATAGAACAATTGAATGAATATGAAATAGAAGCATTAGAAACAGATAATACTGATAATGAATCAATATATAGTATATATAGTGATGAAGAACAATCATTAACAAAAATAACGTATACATATATGAATGTTGAAGAAGAATGTAAACATGATTGGAAACATAATAGAGGAAATAATTATATAAAGTGTTTTAATTGTGGATATTATCCAAGTATAGAAAAAAGATCACAATGTAATACATGCTTTAAAGAAATATGTTATTTATGTATAAAAGAATTATATAATATAGAAAATAGTAAAGAACAAGATGATATAGAAATAAAAGAAACAGAAAAATTAGAAAAAATAGAATTAATAACAGAAGTACAAAAATTAAAATTACAAATAATAGAAGAAAAAATAAACAATATGGAAATAAAATCACAAGTACTGGAAGACAAGATAAATAATATAGAAAATATAATATTTAAGAAAAAAGAAATTAAAATAAGTAAAATGTCAATAGAAAATGAAAAAACATACATACAATCAAAAGGATCAATGAACATGATAAACATACAATGTAGATTATGGTTAGATACAAATAAATTCCTAGATTTAAATGCATTAATAGATACAGGTGCAACAAAGAGTTTAATATCATATAGTTTAGCACCAATACAATATCATAAAAAGCTAACATATAAACTAATAACAAGAACAGCAGAAGATATGTTAATAAATATTACACATTATTTGGAACCTATAGGAATACAGTTTTTAGACTTTTCAGGAAATTATAGTATAAAGTATGAAATACCACAGATAAATATAAATCCACAACACATAAAATCTCAAGATTTTGTAATAGGATTAAATTTTATTTTAGGATTAAACGGGTCAATAACAATAACAAAAAATTTCATAACTTTAAGTAAACATATATATAGTTTTCCAACTTCAAGATATACAAAAACTTCTACATTTGCTGAAAAAAGAGGGGAAAAAGGAAGTTTAAAATTTTTAAAAACAAATAAAAGGACATAATTATTACAAAATGAAACAACAAAATTATTAACAGATTTTTTAAATCATGAATTAGAAAAAGGAAAAGATATAAAAACCAGTATAAATCATCCAATAATTTTACATTTAGAAAAAATAGGATTAATAGGTGAAGATATTAAAAAATCAAATGTAATATATAAATGTAAATTTAAAATAAAAAATCCAGACATTACAATTAGAACAGCAAATATTGAATATAGTCCTTTAGATAAAGAAGAATTTAAAAAACAAATACCAGAAATGATAGAACAAGGATTAATCAGAAAATCTGAAAGTCTTCATAGATCAGCAGCATTTATAGTAAGAAATCATAGTGAAATAAAAAGAGGAAAAGCTAGAATAGTATATAACTACAAACAATTAAAAAATTCTTACTATGATTTTTTTTTATTTATTTATTTTTTTTTATATTGATCAAGATATAATATGAGGCTCGAAGAATAAGGAATGTATTTTGGAAGGTAGATAGGAAGACGGAAGGATGTGATTTAGTGTGCCATAGAGATTGAAAGATTTCAAATATTATTGATATTTCTTTCGGTGTGTTTACAAATGAACGAAAGAATGCCTTATATAGGCATACAAAAGCAAACTAATAATTTACAATTAACGATCTAGATTGAATCTATAAAAAGAACGACTAAGATTAAAAAGTACATCATTATTTTCAAAAAGAAAAAGTAAAAGAAAAAGCAAGATGCCTTCTGTCAAATCTTTTTATCAGCATCCGTCTTGTTTTGTTTTTATCTGTGTAGTCGTCATTAGTGACGATGTCTTCTAGAAATCTCTGTGTGTGTCTGGTATACTGTCTATTGAATGTGATGATCTTGGACTACTGATATCATCCTCCCTGTTATTAATATGTTCTAACTCCAAATCTTCTCCTTCTCCAACGAATGGTAGTAGCATGTTCCAATTTTCATGTGCATAAATTTGTATATAATGCCCTTCACCCATTAAAGAATAAATTTGCCACCTAAAGCTTTCTGGCAATTTTGGAGTTCTTTGATGTTTTCTGTAAAAATATGAAAAATTTTGTTTTAGATAGGGATCGTCTTCCTTTGACATATCAATAACCCATGAAAGATTCCCAAAATCAATGTCACCTGTTACTGCTAGATCTTTTAAGTAATTGTGTAAATACATTCTATGGGATACAAAGATCCTCTTTCTAGCAGGTCGATAAGAATTTTCATCTAGATATGGGAAAGAAGAAAAAATTTTACAACCAATTATGGGATCTCTTGAATGTGTAGATATATTCCCAACAATTAATGTAAATTTTTCTCCAAATCTTTGTAATAAATCTTCTGTTTTTCTGTTAAATCTGATTTCTAGATAATCAATCATACCATAGTGGTAAAATTCAATTATCTCATCATCCTTTAAAGTTGTTGGATAAAAGATTTGTAGTAGAAGTAACCCTGTTGATTTTCCTTCTTCATCTGTTCTTTCTATGGTTTTAACGCCTATAATGTCTCTGTCGTGTGTAAAAGCAATTTCTAGAATTTTTTGTTGTAATTTATGCAAAATTAATGGAAATTCTGCACAAATTTTTTGAGAAATAATTGCTTCGAACTCTGGAAATTTTTCTGTAAGCGGCTTCATGGTTTGTTTCCATGGTGTATCTATCATTCTGTATCTGAATGCTTCAAAACTTCTAGAATACCATTTAGAACTTTTGTTTAATTCTGTACTTTTCTCACATTTGTTTAATATCTGTGTATTTTTTAACTCTAGAATTTTAAGTTGTTGTTTCAACAACTTATTTTCTATAGATAACTGTATATTCTGTGTATCTGTACCACTTTTTAAGAGCTTTTCTTGTAACTGTACAATCTCTTCTTGCTGTTTCTTTATAATTTGTTCTGGATTAGTCTTCACTATATCCGAGAACGTTTGTACCTGTTCAGGCTCTATGTAAAATGTTAAGCCAATATTTTCCCTTGCAACTTTTAAAGCTTCGTTGAATAAACATAAGCCTTTGTAGATAGGGTTTTGGCACTGTATATGTTTTGCCACTGTTTCCCATTTATTATAAATTCCCAACTGTGTACCTCTAAATATAACATAATGTGTATATTTAGATTTTTGTATTTTTTCGGAACTTATAATTGTTTGTTCAGCAAAATATATACTCAAAGCATTTATAATATGTATTTTGAACTTTGAGGCATGTGGCATGGTTTGAATATGCCATAGGTTATCTAATATACATTGCTGGTTATCTGTTAACTTTATTTCTGTCATAGGACGAAATTTTTTAGTAGGGTCGTCACACCTATGTAAAATATAATTTCCATAAGCTATAGTAGAACTCTGTATAACTTTTGGAAATATAGTTGTTTTTTGTGTATTCTGTAATTTTGAATATCCAAATGTACTTGGTGTAATTGGTTCATAAGACTGTGTAGGCTTTGTAGACCCTGTAGACTTCATCTGTGTATTTTGTCCACCAAATATGGGTCCGGGTATTTTTATACTTGAACCAATTATAGATGCAGGGGATAATCTTTGGAGTAGTTTAGGAGGGGATAATCTTTGTCATTCAAAAAAAAAGATGATATGAACCCATATGAAAAAGAGGAAACCTAATTAGACTGCCTGCAATGCAAGCGGATGCATTCAACTGAGTATTCAACCTTTTCTTGTCTAATGAAATAATGAAAGAACTGAGTTTTAGATGTATACAGAGGGAAAGCCGTGTGCAATGAAAAATGCAAGCACGGCTTGGGGAGGGATTTTTACTTATTTAACAAAGAAATTATCTACTCCATCCGACTAGTTCCGGGTTCGAATCCCGGGCAACCCATTGTCATAAAAGAAAAAAATAAAAAATATTTGTAATTCATGTTATTACATATATGTAACTCATTGATTACATATATGTAACTTGCAAACTACATATATGAGTTATATATACGTAACTTTATTTGTTACATTTACGTAATTTCGTGATCTACATATTTTTATTAATTTTTTTTTGTTTATAACATTTCTAAGCTAATAATAAAAAATCATGATATTTTTTTAAAAAAAATTGATTGGTTAGTAGGAGTTTTCTTGGTTTTCTCCAAATAGGGGAGTTTTCTTTTGAACCCTCCTCTATATATATATATATATATTAAAAGACAAATTTTATAAAAGTAACTTACATTTCTTATATTTTAGCCACGTATGTTTAAATGGCAACTTGTTTTATTCATTTTCACTACAAAAGTAATAGGATAATAGTGAAACTTTTTTATTTTGTCTTGCTCGTAAAAGTTTAAATAGAAGACTTTAAAGCTTTAGATTATGAAACTTTTATTTGTTTCATTTTAGCCACAAATGCTTAAATAGTAAACTTTTTTTTTTGTTTTCGCTACGAAAGTTGTCTATTCTATCAAGGAATAGTAAAATTTTGTTTCTTTAATTTTAACCAAAAAAAGTTTAACGAAAACTTTTTTTTTATACTTTTTTAACAACAAATGTTTTAATAGTAAAATTTTTGTTTTTGTTTTTTTTTCATTTTCCTTACAAAAGTTTGTATATTATAACAGGAGAATCCTAAATTTTTTTTACCACAAAGGTTTAAATGATTTTTTTTATTTAAATAGGAAACTTTTGCTTATTAAATCTGTGTTTCTTTCATTTTAGCCACTAAAGTTTAAATAGTAACTATTGACCGTTTGTTTTTACTACAAAAGTTTGACTATTTAAATAAGAGAATAGTTAACTTTTTTTCTTTTGTTTGGTCACAAAGTTTTAGACAATTGACTTTAAAGTTTTGAGTTAGGAAATTTTTATTTGTTGCATTTTGGTCACAGAAGTTTAAAAAGTAAATTTTTTTTTCATTTTCGCAACAAAAGTTGAATGTTCTATAAACGTGAATTGTAAAGTTTTGTTACTTTTTTCATATCCAAAAAAGTTTTACGAAAACTTTTGTTTATTTTATTTTGATGATAAAAGTTTGAATAGTAAATTTTTTGTTTTTTCATTTTTGTTACCAAAGTTTGTTTGTTGCAACAGGAGGATATTAAACTTTTGTTTATTTTGTTTTGGTCACAAAGGCTTAATTGATATACTTTAGATTTAAATAGGTAACTTTTGCTTCGTTTATTTTGGCCCTAAAGTTTTGAATAATAAACTCTTTTCTGTTCACATTTGCTACAAAAGTTTAATTATTTTTGAGATAATGCTGAAATTCCCAGCACAATGCGGGGATGAAAATGTAGTTCATTTACGTTTTAATAAATAGATAGTAAATAAGTGAACTAACATATATAAGACTACCCACAATAGGGGTGCATTTGAGAAGGCACTTGATGACATGGAGGATGCATATGGGGAGTGCTCAATGGAGAGGTAGGGGAGGAGATGGTGCATTTTGCTTTTGTACTTGACGAAGTGCATCAATATGCAACTTAAATGTGGGGCCAAACAATAAAAATCAATTTTTTTTAAAAAAAAACTAGGCTCTTTGGCAAAATAAAAAAAAAAGTTTTTTTTTTTCACAACAACTATTTAAAAAAATTATATTATATTTGTTTAAAAGAAAAATAGAAAAAGAAATGATGTTGTAAAAGAGAGAGGATGAATGTGGGAAGGATGAGTTGGGGCTAAAAAGAGGAGAGAGAATGCATATAAGTATAATGGTTGAAAAGCTAATGTGACAGTAATGATTAGGATGACATGATGCATGTGTTAAATGCATCCGCTTGCATTGCAGGCAGTCTAATTAGGTTTCCTCTTTTTCATATGGGTTCATATCATCTTTTTTTTTGAATGACAAAGATTATCCCCTCCTAAACTACTCCAAAGATTATCCCCTGCATCTATAATTGGTTCAAGTATAAAAATACCCGGACCCATATTTGGTGGACAAAATACACAGATGAAGTCTACAGGGTCTACAAAGCCTACACAGTCTTATGAACCAATTACACCAAGTACATTTGGATATTCAAAATTACAGAATACACAAAAAACAACTATATTTCCAAAAGTTATACAGAGTTCTACTATAGCTTATGGAAATTATATTTTACATAGGTGTGACGACCCTACTAAAAAATTTCGTCCTATGACAGAAATAAAGTTAACAGATAAACAGCAATGTATATTAGATAACCTATGGCATATTCAAACCATGCCACAGGCCTCAAAGTTCAAAATACATATTATAAATGCTTTGAGTATATATTTTGTTGAACAAACAATTATAAGTTCCGAAAAAATACAAAAATCTAAATATACACATTATGTTATATTTAGAGGTACACAGTTGAGAATTTATAATAAATGGGAAACAGTGGCAAAACATATACAGTGCCAAAACCCTATCTACAAAGGCTTCTGTTCATTCAACGAAGCTTTAAAAGTTGTAAGGGAATTTATTGGCTTAACATTTTACATAGAGCCTGAACAGGTACAAACGTTCTCGGATATAGTGAAGACTAATCCAGAACAAATTATAAAGAAACAGCAAGAAGAGATTGTACATATATATATATATATATATATATATATATTTGGTGTGTCTTTTCAATTGACAAAAGGAGTTACTATTATGTTTTTGAAATAAACGTGATATTTTGTTTCGCTGTTTATATAATTTCATTGATACGATTTTATTTTTTTTAGTCTATACGACTTTTTAATATGGTTTGATTTTTTTTTAATTTTATTTGACATTCTTTTAGTTAATATATATGTTTATTACATAGTTTGAACAAAATATTATATTAGGAGTGTGTTTATTTGACATTTTGTACATGTTATTTAACGAATATAAAGTTACGTTAAATTGTAAAGAATGTTTTGCAACTTATACTTATAAAACCTGAATAACGATTAGCGTGACCTGTATAAACTTGAAACTGAATAACCCGAAATCAATTAACCCAAATTGTATTTGGGTCGGTAAATAAGCATAATTCCTCTAACCAAATAACCCCAACCCAAACTAAAAACCGAACAATATCCCTAGTTTCGTGATTGATTGTGTTGTCACTTTTAGTTATCTAAATGCCAATGTGAAACTAAAACACTTGCTAAAAATAATTGTTCTTAAAAGAAAGGTTATAGGTTCTAATTCAGACAATAATATATTTATTTGAAGTAGTTTAATATGAGTAATAATATGATAAATTTGTTGTTTAAAAAAGTTATCCAAGGCTATAAAAATATGTTGACTTTTTATTTCTTTGTTTTTTTTTTATCAATTGTTATTTTTTTATCCCGAGACGCAATGAAAATAAATAGGACTCAAATTTTGAGGTTGTAGTCATTGGAAGGATCCTTGTTTCGAGGTTAGCTTTTGATCTTTCGGCTATAAACATATACATTTTTTTTTTGAACGGCTGCTATAAACATATAAATATGTTTTATTAATAAACATTGTTTAAATCGAAGGGGATACGTTGCTTTCAACAACTTGATGTAATACATTTCGGTTTGAAGGTAATTTTTTTTATAATACATCAAGTTATAATTTAAAAATGATGTTTGGCTTTGAATGTTTTAATTGACCCTTTTAATAAATAAGTATACGAACCAATTTGTTTTTAACTTGTAAAAATCAGCCTAGGTGTTAGACGCCTTCCAACCTTGTCAAGTAAGTATCTTTTTGTACTGATTCGTCTTTAAGCAACTGTGTATATGTGCGAGTATATAAATAGGCTCTTGTATATCTAAAAGAAATTTATCAATCTATTATAATTTGGATAAAACTAAGTCAATAAACAAAATATAAAAAAAATTATATAGCAAAATAATTTTTTTACGTAGAAAAAATATGCTTTTACATAGCAAAATGACGTTTTATAATTTTATTATAAACAATTATATATATAAAGTACATATAAAAAATTAATTGAAAATATCAAGTCATTTGAAAAAATAAAGTCCCGTGCAATCGCATCTTTGACAACTCTCTAAGGACCAGGCCTGGCTTTGTGACCACAAACACATGGCTATGTGTCGATCTGTCACAACACAAAACCAATCTTTCTAAGGTCTTGACGTACAGTATAATCCGACGATCAAAACACTTTTTGAGTCAATTGTAAACTTGTTTGTGTGTGGTAAGTCGCAAGGGGAGAGCGTGGTAAAGGTCGAAGAGTATGAGTTATAAAGAATTGACAAGTGTACTAGATGTCCAAACCTAGTTATGAATACAGACCACAATAAATCCTGATCAAATTCTAGTCTTAGTTTGAGTTTTGATCTTAGAAGTTCTTCCATTTCTATAATTGATCACTTGCAGTGGCGGAGCTTCAAAAAAAGCTCGGAGGGGGCCGAAGGTTTTTTAGGAAGAAAAACGGAGGGGGCCGAAGGATTTTTAGGAAGAAAACGAGAGAAACCGAATGATTTTTCGACGAAATACTACTGAATCAACTCTTCTGGCCGGAAAAACAGGGGGGGCCGAGGCCCCCTCGGGCCCTCAATAAGCACCGCCCCTGAATTCACTTGTTTGAAATCTCACATGTATATGTCTCTAAACTATTTCCTAGCAAATGACAAGTTTCCTCTACCACAAAAGAAATTTATGTTCAACTCTTTGCTATATACAAAGATTTTATCGAACTTTGATCTTAAAGTCAGTCTCTGGCAAAAAGGAATCAAACTAGAAGACAGACCGAAGATGCCCCTCGTATTTCCAATTAGAGGTGTTAATCGGGTTATTCGGATTTTAAATTTTTCATCCTCAACTGAAACTCGACTCGAATTGGGTCGAATCTCATCTGACCGAATCTATAACATTAAGGATCCGGTTTGGATTCGGATAAATCCAAAAAACCCGAACAACCTGAATAAACAATATGTATCCGAATGGGCTAGTCCAATAGTTTATTTGGGGATTTGGGTTGGGCCGATTGGTGGATGGCTGGTCCAATTGTTTATTCGTTTATTATTTTTTAAATGAGATAATCAGACACCTGAAAAACCTGAACAACCCGATTCTAACAAAACTTTATACTCGAATCCGACTTGATTATCCGAATACCTATTTTGGGTTCGGAGATATATCACTCGAACAACCCGAATGGCGATTCAAATTGATTTTTTCATATATGATTTGGGTTTCGATTTTTTCATATTTTGGATTTTTAGAACACCCATATTTAATCATCATTACAAATAAAAAGTAATTTCATTTGGGCTAAAAAAGACGTTTGTTTTCTAGAAAGCAATGATGAAAATATTAGCTTAGTTACAAAAATAGTCTTTCAAAATATTCTAGTCAATTTACCTAAATTTAGTAGAAAATGTAACATCCGTTATCATTAAACTCGTTATAAAATTAACATCACAGACCCTCTCATACACCTTTTCAAAATTATTGCTCAATCTTATTACTTTACTAAGGCTGTTTCGTAGTTTTTAAAGATCATTAAGATGTTATCTCTTAATGATTTAACCTCTTAATTACTCATAATCTCTAAATAGTTAAAATGTTACCATAAGTCTGAATGGTTAAAAAGTTGCATCTTAATGTTACCTCTTAAAAATTAAGATGATATGATCTATTAACGGGTAGCCTTTAAATGAATATTAAAAAGCTACAAAATAACCCATGAAAGGCGACGATCATACATACCACGTATGTTGTCTTAACAGGGCCACCGGGCAGAGGTAAGACGCGGACACACCAGATACGCGGAAACACCCTGGAATTGGTAAACATTCGTCCCTCATTGGTCCAGAACCCGAGATTAAGCTCAAGATTCCTTCCCTCACCTAGATGTCCTTTAAATCGCCACTGACAGAGCTTGAACCCATGACCTCTCAGTCACAAGGCGAAACCCCAACCAGTAGGCTGAATTCACAGGACAACTCAATTATTTAACTAAACATATTTTTCATGTGTCCTTCACATTTATACTATATAATAAAAAAAATAACAATATGCACGTGTAATTCTAGTATATCCACATCTCATTTGCCACGTGACGTCTTTCTAGGCTAATGACATGTCATATTTGAGAAACTTATGAATTAATTCCATTTTATACAATTAATTCAAACTTTCAAATTTAAAAAAAAAACTAATATTCATTTTCTTTAAATATTAATGATAATAAAATCATTTTAAACTTTTCATTTTCAATCAATAATTTCAAAATTTCAAAATTTTAAATCTCATTTGTATTATTTAAAGAAGTATATATATAAATATTTATGAAATATAATTTTATTTATTTTTCAATGCTAAAAATTATCTGTTATTTGTGTATTTTTTTTATAACCGATTGCTTTGTAATACATATTTTTATACAACTCTTTGTAATACACAGATCAATAAGCTAGTGTAATATATTCCTGGATAATTCAGATCTAGAGATTCCCCATAACTAATAATTAATTGCATTGTTACGTAATAAATTCATTAAATAAAAAATATTAATACATTTATTTAACATAATTTTGGTTTAAAGAATGCACATGCTTTTTACTTAAAAGAAAACTATAACAAAAAAAGCATGATAAAAACATTATATACGATAAAATAAATATTTGTGTATCCCATTAATTTTGCGTAAGGCACCTTTTTACACATGTGTCGTCTTAATCAAATGTAACGTTTTTTGTCGTATCAACGTGTCGTTGGATGGTGATGGGGTAATCTTGGAAATATATTGAGATTAATTACAAAAATCTCAGTAATATTGATTTATGCAATATTATATTACATTATGCTTATTTATTAATATATGAAAACTAAGTTGTACAATATAATGAAAAATTATCGATGTCTATTCTGTTTTCATTAATTACATTAACTACCAAGTGTTCAATGACCAATGAGGCAGTGTCTCAATGGTACCCTAAGATTCTACCATATGTAAGGTCTTGGTTCAAATCCCTTCTGCAGCGAAAAATGGGTCTTAGGGTGGTTAGGGGTTTTCCCAGTGGGATTTCCTCCTGGGGTGGTTGTGGTGGATCATGGGAGGTCCACGTAACTAGGCCTGAAAACAGTGGCTCACACCATTGAGTCATTCGTCATTCAAAAAAAAAAAAAATCAAGTGTTCACTAATATCAATTGTCTATTTTTCATGTCAACAATGTAATCCTTACTATCGCGTTTTACCTATTTGCTTTGGTTTGTTAGGCATTGAATGGATCTAGGGGTTTGATACGTAAATATGTTCGTACGTTCATTAAAAAAAGGATACAAGTGAATTTACCATTACACATCTTTTCTATATAAAAAATAAAGGTTTTCATAGGTTATATGTCAATTGTATAACTTATTCAAAAATTAATTTCATGTTTTTCTCTCCTGTTAAATATTTGTGTGTCATTTTTTCAGTTTTACTTGTTCTTCTATCTTTTCCATTAAATAGTAAATATTTTATTTAATTTAGTAAATAATATATTGCATCATAAGTTATATCGTTTGTATTTTTATAAACATGTTTGAGAAATATATTATATAATATTTGAACTAAATAATTTTAAATTTTATTTATTTAATATGTGTAATAACCTATACAAAATAAAAGAAAATCAAAAACAAACAATCACGATAATTTAATGGGCATTGAACTTGTGGCCCAATAATTTGTCAGAAGACGTAAGAGTAGCCCGTAACAACAAATTTAAGTTTAATAGTGGGCTTTGAGTTTTATGGGCTTAACTTATCCAACAATTTGTCACAAAACGTAAGAAGTAAGCCCGTAACGGCAACTTTAAATTTAATAGTGGGCTTTGAGTTTTATTGGCTTAACTTATCCAACAATTTTGTCACAAGACGTAAGTAAGCCCGTAACAGCAAAATTAAGTTTCTTAGTGGGCTTTGAGTTTTATGGGCTTAACTTATCCAACAATTTGTCACAAGACGTAAACCCGTAACGGCAACTTTATGTTTAATAGTGGGCTTTGAGTTTTATGGGATTAACTTATCCAGCTTTTGAATTTGATCATTTAGTCATCCGAGGAAACATAAACCCAGCTTCAAATCACATGTACTCTTTGTTAGATGGGCACATCCAAACCGGTTCGCGACCAAATACAAAACCAAAACAGGGGCCGGTTTGAGACCGATTAAAAACATTCGATTTGAAACCAGTTTTGGAAACAATATAAATTATGTTTTAAACCGGATGTAAGAAAATATCTGTGTGCACACACACATCTTTTGATACCAATAAATAAAAATAAAATTGTACACACGTCAATATTATAAGTAATTTCATAATAATTTTCGCGCCTCTTTCTCTTATTAAATGAATAAACATTCAATAATAATTAAATTAGATTTCAATTAAAAATAAATTTTAACATATGCAATACCAAATATTAACCTATATTTTGTAAAAAAAAAAAGTACTTTCTATAAACCAGCTTTTTTAAAATGAAAGTTTAACAAACAAACTTTTAATAAGCAATGTTTAAAAAATAATATTATTATTTAAAATTTTAATTTATATACAATTTCAATCATATTTTATATAAATAAACCCTTTAACATGTTTTAAATTTTTTATTAATAACTATTTATTATCTTTTTTATTCAATCCGTATAATACACGAGGAACTATCCTAATACATACATATATGAGTTGGAACTAAAATAACCATTTATATCCATATGTTGATAAGACATAACAATAATTTTCCTATACATTAAAAGAAATTACTTTTATAACTTTTAAATTATGTTGTTATAAATATTTTTTTCACTTATTTATATTGATTTTCTGTGACTTTAATTAGATCTTATGTCAACAAAGAAAACATCATTCATCTAATTTTGACTTGGATTCCAATAAACTAATTGCATGTTTGCTCAAAATAATTGAACTTAATATTTTAATTTTGATTCAAATGAATGACGGTGTGGAGTTGAAATAACTCACTCAGAATGCTTTCTAATGGGTTACGTGGTACGATTAGAAAATACTTAGCCGCTTGTGAAACGTTGCGTACTGTTTTATTCCATGTTTGTTCAATTACTCTTTTACCCGCAAAAGCAATGTAGGCATTGAGTTTAGCAGTAATGATACCCCCCAAAATAACAAAATTAGTTGCCACCCTACCGATAGTAGGAGATGTAAGGATTGCTACATAAAATAACTTTTTATTTGATTGATAATCATATAAAGCAGAAGAGATTTCAGCCATTTGCATCAAGTTCAAACTTCCTTCTTACACGCGTGCCCCTCCGTAAGCGCACACTATAATAAAAGGCATAAAGTCTTTAGTAGCGTATTCAATCAAACGGGTAATTTTCTCCCCGTTGGCTCTCATTTAATTCATCCTTATATATAACACACGTTTTATAAAAGTGAGCTCTAAAGGAAGAAAACGGATAAGCTAGACTGCATATATATAAAATTTCCTGACAAAATACTATTAAATTGACCCTTGTAGATAGAAAAACAGTGGGGATCAAGGCATCCCGTACCCTTTCAAAAGCTTCGTCCCTGGCCCGGAATAGATTTAGGATGATTTGATTCTGAAAAACTTTGACTCGATATGCACCGATTTAAAAAATCAGTATGGTTTGGGCCGAATACCAGTTTTTTGAACCTCCTCCACTCCTTGCCAATGGACTGATATACACTCGTTCTTGAAAGTTTATTGGGTAAATTTGAATTTGGGCTTTTCGGGAGCCCACGTATTAGAATCTGGCAATTTTCTTTTCTTGCGTTTTCATTTTCCACCGTCATCACCAGGGTTCTAACAAACTGATTGTTTAATAAAGAGTTTATGGACTCTTCGACAAAAGGTTTGTTTAACCACATCCGTTTAATAAATAGATGAACATGAATAAGAGATTTAATTCGTTTAATCTAATGAATAAACATGAACACAAGTGTTTGACGAAAAATTGAACTTTTGTTTAATAAATATATAATGAATATGAACGAAAATTTAATTCATTACGATTATTATTTTAACTTTTGTTTCGTTAGATAATTTTTAATTTTTGTATTAAGTGTTTAACTTTACATTTATAAAAGATGAACATTATTATATTTGAGATTCTAGAACACTAAATTTTTTAAAATAAAAGACAACTATGAGTAAATACAAATATAATAATTTTCGTTCAGTTTATTAGTGAACTATCTGTGAAAAAGTTAAATGTTCAATAGATAAAAACGAATAGGGGGACGGTGTGCTTGCTAACCCCGCCCAACCAATAGTCCCCACCATTTGCGCGGCTTACCCATTAGACTTGGTCTTAATGTCAAGACTTTTATCATATGGTGATACAATAATGGTTTCATTTTTATTTATATGGAATTATATATATTACATGTACTAATTTACTAATGTATGCGCTCACGTAAAAATTTATTTAAATTCAATATTCTTGCTAGCTAGAATCTCTACCTTCAAAGTAAAGGTTTCGAGGCATGCTTTGATTTTTTTATTTAATCTTTTTTTTTTTCTTTCAAATTTTCTCTACATTTTTCTTTTCAGTTTATTTTAGCTTCCTTTTTCCCCACATATTTTAGCTTAGTTTTTTTAGGTTTTATTATTATTTATAGGAAAAACTTCTCTTTTATTCCCTGTAGTTTATCAGTTTTAACAGTTTTAACCTTTTTACTCCAAATTTTTTAAAATGACCATTATATTCCCTATGGTTTGAGAATTTAACCATTTTGTTCACTGTGGTTTGACAGTTATAACCATTTTGCTCCCTGTGGTTTCGAAAAAAATCAGTATAATGAAGACATATTGGAAAAGTTTGGAGCAAAATGGTTAAACCGTCAAACTATGGGGAACATAATGACCATTTTGAAAAGTTTGGAGTAAAAAAGTTAAAACTGTCAACCCATAGAAGCAAAAGAGAAGTTTTTCCTTATTCCTATTTTCATTTCACTTATTATAGGAAACCTAAACAATTTTTTTTTAAATAATATTAAATAGGTTGTATTTAAAATCATGTCGTTTTCTTGTTTCTTTTTTTTTTGATCGGCGAAAGTCTCAATCGTGTGAACCCACTGTTTCCAGGCCATGTCACCAAGGTCTAGTTACCTGGACGTCTCATGAGCTACCACAACCACCTCAGGAGGTGTAACAACCCGTTTTATGAATATAAATAAAATACTCTCATTTATAATTAAAATATTATTTTAAAAATATAATAATAGAAATGGTTAATTGAATCATAAGGTCTCATCTAATAATTAAAATAATTCAGTTTATAAACTATGATTATTCGAGAGTGTAAGAGTAGATATAAGCGTTAAAATTTTCTAGTGTTCGGTAAAACGACCCGGTAAAACGAAACAACTATTCGAAATAATCGAGGTCTAATTGATTTTTAAGTTTAATCATTAAAATAATAATAATCATAATAATAATAATAATAATAACAATAAATATATTATATTTGATCTTTCTCTCTTTTTAACCAAATTTAGGTCAAAATGTAGAGAAAAATAAACAAGTCCTACCCATATATTTTTAATTTTATAAAACATGGAATCTTAAAAGTTATAACTGAATAACAAAACTTAAACTAAATTAATAATAATAATATAATAATAAAAATATCTAAATATGTATATATTATAATTAAGTGTGTACGTGTGTGTGCAAGTGAAATGCATAAAATGGTGGTGTGTAAGCTTCCACGTATTAAAAAAAAAAAAAAAAAAGAAGATAAGTACACTTATCTTATGCGTACAACATATATATACATACATACACTCTGAAATTTTGAATGTTTTCAAACAATGAATTAAAATTTGTTGTGAGCACACAAATTTATTCGCAAATCATAAGTTTCAACCTTCTTCTGGTTATACCTGTTGTATAATTAGGTACGTATTTTAATATGTAAATTTGATTTATAAATTTAAGGTTTTTGTTAATAATTAAATAATAAGATTAAGGTTAAGATCGATGATTGGCATGTAAACAAGATATTGAAATTTTGATTTATTTTAGGATCAGAAAAATAAACAGCATAAAGAATCAATTATTTGAAGGTAATTATAAGGATATGTTAAGCAGAAACGCTGGCCGAGTTTATATTAAGAAGTTCTAAGCCGTTACCCAGCCAACCAAAAATACAGGTGAATACATTTAACTTGTTTTTAAATTTTTAAATGAATCTTTATGAGTATGGTATGTTTAACTTTGACGCATAAAGGGATACTATGAGACCAACATTTAGGCTATTAGTATACGTATGATTTGCAAATTGTATCCGCATATGGGTGAAAGAAAAAGTCTTTTTTTTTTTACGAGTCTTCGTCGTATGTGGGCTTTTCAGAGCGTTTTATTGTTAAGTATAGTCATGATTTTTTCTATGAATCTGTCTATTCAGCAAATAAATAGCAGTTCTGTCTATCAATATGTATGGTCTTGGATTATCAATAATGATTTTTCTTTAGAATTCATACGTGGCTGGTACAGGTGGGCTGGAAGGTTAAACGTAAGACGTGCTCCGCAGGCAACCTAACCAGTGACCAGTTGTGGGCTGGAGGGAACAAAACGTAAGACGCGATGCATTGTAGTTTCTAACCAGTGACAGTTATAAACCAGTGTATGCAGTAGTTGTATCGATCAGTGAAATAACCTGCTAAATGTGTAGTATTGCCAATATTACTTATGGTTAAAGGACCGAACATGCTATGCTTACATATCGAGTCTGTTATTTGTATTCACCAACATTATGTTGACGTTTTATTTTCAAAAACTTTTCAGGTAATAATGAAAATACACAAGAAACAATATTAGAGATTCTTGGCCTATGATGCCTTGAATAAGATCTTGTGGTGAGACCATGGAGCTATTGGAGCTATGCCTCCAAGTCATGTATAAACCGGATATTATAAAACGAAATGTAATTATGCGTGTTTTAAAATCCGGTTTACTATAAATTGAAATGATGGTGTTCATACCTATGCGTATAAAGTTTTATGAAATCCTGAAAAGTTATTTTGAAAAGTTATTAATAAACGATGAAAATGTGGTTTTTCATACCCAAGCGTATAAACTATTTATAAATCATGAAAAAAGGGTTTTCACATCCATGCATGTGATTTATTTGAAAATTATGAATTTAAGAAATAACGTTTCTGCTTAACACATATGACCGAGACATATCCATTAAACCAATTCGGGTCGCAGCGCCCGGGCCGCCGAGAGCCCGGGGTGTGACAGGAGGAAACCCCACTGGGAAACCCCCTGACCCCCCTCAGACCCCTTTTCACTACGGGAAAGATTTGAACCTAAGACCTTCCATTTGAAAGAATCTTAGGGTTTAATTGAGACAATGCCTCATTGTTTCTTCAGTATGACTTTTACAACGATGTAACTTTTTTACCTTTTTTTTAATTATACCTATTGTAGTGTGTTTTTATATATTTTGATATTCAAACTATACCATCTTCACTTTACAGCTTCTCTTTGCATGTAAGTTGTAACGATGTTATTTTAATCGCCGCAGTATGTAAGAACATACGTTTACCACCAATGTCAATGCTACCGACTCAACTCATTCCTCAGTTTTCATAAATTGTTACTTTTAATAGGTTAATTTCAAAATTTAGAGTTGAAACCTTGCAGTATATAATAGATTTTATTTTTATATATATGTTGGTATAAATTTAAGTTGTTTAACGTTTTAACATATTTTTTTATTGAGATACGAGACATGTCAAATGTAATATTTTTGTGCTTATTTTTTATGTATGTTTTCGAGTTATTATACGCAACTAAACAATTTTTATTTGAATACAATTTAAGTTAAATATAATACATGTTGGTTAGACACTGAAAATTAAAATTAGTTCGAAATGAGTTCGGTCAATAATAATATATATGTAGTCACGTATACGTGTACGAATGGGAAAAAATTGAAATTATGCTTCGCGACAGTAGTTTCTATAATCTTGAATCTTACGTTTCTCTTATGTAAATTGGTCACCTTAATTTCACCGCCATAATCAGGTTCCCACCAATGTTTAGAGGTTGCTTACGAGGTTTGCAATCACGTCATTTACCATGTTAATGTCCATCGTAGATGGTTATTTATCCCAATATGAAATATCTTTTGTTCTTAATACAATTGTATATTAATACAATGCAGTAAGTTCAAAACAAACAAATTGGTTTTTATAATTTATAAAAAAAAATAGTATTTGTATCTGATTAAATTGCCAAATACCAGTGTTTTAAATTATACGAAATTATTAAATGCCTAAATATCCATTCATTTATTTATTTTACTTACTTATTTAAGAAATTAATCTTGGAACAGAAATTGATTTCAAAGAAGCATCTAGAGGAATTATTACAATTATGATCCATAAACGCAGAGTCACTAACCCGGTTGACTGTGGTCGTGCTTTATGTATTCTTCTCGGCTAGTCAGGTATGGAGGGACCCGAGGTTTATACGTAAGTGGGTTCTCATATCAAAAAAAGAAAATCAAAACACAAGTTAATTGTTGGTTTTGCGATATGTAATGCAGGCTTAGGATGTTGGAAAAATTCGTCAAATCACTTGAAAATATATCGGATCGTGTAAGAATCACTATCCGAAATCAATATTTATTTCCTTTCGAGTTCAAAATTTTGATTATGGGATAATCCAATAGAGAGAATCAGAGATACGACATTCGATTGATCATGAAAAGTCTGCGAATTCGTTTCTATATTCATCACCAACCAACCGCAAGTTAGTTATTGGCGGTTGGTTTGGCGGGTGAAATTGCAGGTCAATTTACAGGTCAAGGCAAGGGGGCGCAGCCCCCTTGACCCCCACGCTTGGTCTGGAGCTCGGAAATATTAAACGAGTATGCACTCCGCACCTCCAACTCTTTAATATTCCTTTACAACCAATTACACTAAAATATACAACATACGATTCGTTGCAGTTATTTATTTGTTTATTTTTATTAAGATACTAATAATCTGAATCTATTTTTAATATGTAGTGGTCCTAATGGATCACAAGCCAACTTATATTTTATTACAATTCGATATGTGTTTAAAATAAGAAATGGAGTTGTATCATAATGTAATAAACGTCAACCGATATCGACCGGTAGCAACCAATAACTAAAATGTGGTACTTTATGTTTCGTCTTGGCGAATGTTGTGATATACATTTATATCTACACATATACAACGAGCTTGATCATAGCCATGTATAATTTATACGAAAAATAATGAAAAATTCAGGGTCTTAATTGCACTCGTAGTCGCTTTTCGATGAGCGACCGGGTTTGTTTCCATAACTCGTGTGCTTCGTAATCATCGTTTGCAAGCGAAGAACAACGGGTCTCGTTACAATCCGCAAAATATTGACCGGTCACGCCTTTGGTTTTCGAGCTCAACGCGACGTAACATGTTGTTGATGCACCCTGTGACGTTGATTTAAGAAGCTTTGACGCTATGAAGAATATCGAATCTGGAATAAGGTACCAAAAAAAGGAAGAAGATATAAGAGTGTTTTTTAGACTTGACAATCTTGACAAAAAGTAAGATTAACATGTTGATCTAGGCGAACAATTATTGTATTTTGCGTTTATAGCCCTGTTAGGGATTTCATCTAAAAATGACTTTTGAAAATGACTTTTTGTAAAAGGATGATAAATTGCTTTTCAAAAGCTAAAAATTCTAGTTTTTCAAAATGACTTATGAATTATTTACATAAAATTACAAATCTAGCACATTCTTTACCCTTTACCTAATAACATTAAATAGTATCAATAAAAAATGTCCTTTTTGGTCATTTTGAAAAAGTTAATTCAAACACAATTTTAAAAACTTCATTTTAAAAATTAATAAGTTGATAATCACTTTTAACAAAAAGTACTTTTGAAGTTAAATAACCAATCCCAAACAGGGCCTAAATATGTTGCATTATAACATTGAATATATATTGAAATGAATAACACTTTAATATAATACGGGCCAATATAGGTAACATGAATACTATGAAAATATAATACATTCAACGGGTTTTTAAATTGAACAAAATTGATGTTTTTTTATTTTAAATAACACATTTAAACCTAAACTGATTTTGCTTAAAATTAATCAAGACACACACTCATTCTGACTTGAATTCTTTCTAACTCATTACCCGATCCGATAAAACACGTTTATTTTGCCAGGGTTAAGCGTTTTGTAAGTTGTAATTAAAGTTGCATTGCACAACTTTTAAAGCATGAGGTACATGTGGTTAATAAAAGGAGGAGAATGCATGCCTGTGATAAGGCCTTTATGATCCCTGATGATTCCGGTTTTCACAATCCCTGGATGCACTGCGTTGATTGTTACATTTGCATTTATTGCCTGTCATAATATTTAAATAAAAAAACAGAAAACTTATATTAAAATATTTGATTATCATCATGAAAATATTGTTAGTGGACCAAATATTTATATTTATATACACCTGCTTTTAATAATTAAAACCCTTAATTTGTTTTACTGATTCACTGTTGGACTGATGCTTTTACTGGGCCACAAATTTGATGTTTTGATAGCCTCATATTAATTAAAGTATTAAACCCATTGTTTTACTTGATCATATACACACACGTACACAGAAGACAGATCCTTAAAAGTGCTTTTCTTTTCTAAAAAAGATTTGAAAAATATTATGTTTCTGATTTTTAAATTAATGATTAATATTAAAGTGTAGGAAAAAAAATGAAAAGATGTAATGTGAACATTTTTTTAAATTGTGTAATATTTAAATATTAATAACTTTTTATACGAGAATATATTTTAAAAAATAATCACACAATAAATTTCAAATTTTTTTTTTCCTTTAACTTTAAGAATAGTGTTTATTAATGTACATTACTATATTTTTATATATTGTATTTTTATGCTATCTTTTTCTTATTTTTTTATATTATATTATTTTTATTATTCTTTTGTATTATGATGTATTGTATTACATTAAAATATAGTATTTTTTTTATAAATGCCAACATATGTTTATAAATACACTACATGTTAATGGTTGTTCTTTAAATTTCACTAAAATTTCATATCTGAAAAGATGTTGATCTTTATTTGTATAATTATATTGATATTTATATATAAAGAGAGACTTGTTTTTCATTAAAAAAAATAAAACACAAACAAACAAATAAAAAGATCAAATTACCCTTCTATATCTTCAATTAATTTAGACCACGTGCAGTGTTTCTTCTAGCATAAATTAAAAAAAAATGCAGACGAATCTACATTACACATTATTTTTTGATTATTTTAATATATGATTTTTAAGGGTTAACTTTTCTAACAAATAAATAAATGAGCACAAGATTTTGAATCAAAAAAATACATAAAAAATAAATACAAAAGTGTGAAGTTTCGGTTAACATGCCCACTTATAACTGGTTGGTCTAAATGATAATGGCTCTCGAGTACTTAACCAGATTAGTTACGTATCTCAGCTCGTTTCTATAGACAATCCTCAATTGGTCATGTATGATTTATCATGACTAATCACATATGAAATTTGGCAATTAAAATGTGCATCTTACAAGTCGAATTGAATATGCGCACCTTCAGTTGTTTAGAGAGTTCGTAAGCATGCATTATGTTGGCCAGCTTTGACTGAGCATATGCTCGGGTGGCGTTATAACTGCATGAAGGGGAGCTTATATATATAAGAGTGCAGTTTTCATATGATACAATACGTGTGTATATTAAAAAATATTTTTTTTTGTTTTAACAACACAATTTTACTTTTATCCCTAAAGTACACAAAATATAAATTATATATTGCCTACATTTTAAACTCAATACATCTTTTCTAAGAAGTAATGATTCAATCACGTAGGTTAGTTCAAATTGGTATTAAAATTTTTTATCTACTTTAATAAATGAAATGTTATTTACTTTGTAATATAAAAAAAATTATCTTTAAACATACATGTTTATTACATAATAAACCTATGTATTTCTTAGATTTTTTTTAATGTCACGTATTTTTCAATTATTTCACATATTTTATTTTTACTATTCAAATTATCTAATCATATTAAAAAGGGTAAAATGTATAAAAATTTTATTTCACATAATTCTTTCTTATTTTTATATAAATATTAAAAATTTTTGAAAATAAGTCACAGAAAACAATTAATATAATAATTCTTTCTTATTTTTATACATTTTAATTACTTGATGATATTAACTGAAAACATAAATAAAGTTTTTAATAATATATTATTTATTATTCATATCCATAATTAATAATTCATAATCCAAAATCCAAAACTAAATAATAAATATATATAACTTAACAGGAGAGAAATGAGAAAAACTAAAAATTAGATAGCCGAAAACGCTAATGTATGACTAGCTTATTTGTCTCATTTGTCAGAGACAGATGTCCTATATTGATCAAATCCAGGCAAAGAAGATTTATTTGCAATGGTTTAATAAAAGTAAGCGTATAATAAATTTCCGTTCAAAAAAAAAGATAGCACAAAGTAATGACGTTTAAATAAAAGATAATAATAATAATAATAATAATAATAATAACAAGTGTCATAAATTATTTTTATTTATTAGCATTAAGATATATAGATAGTCTTGGGAGAGTGAGCCAAGTTAGCACATACTATTTTGAGTGGAGCATGTCGTTAAAACTGAAATGGTCTTTCTTCACCCAACCGTGAATTACAGAAGAAACGTTTACTATTCTTCCTTCGACTCCCGTTTGTTTTGCCGTTTCTATCATCTTTTCTAACACAAGTTCCGTTAACAAGAAATGACCTGTTTTAGATTTAAAAAAATAATAATTAACAAGTATATATTATAATTAAATATCATAATTAAATAAAATATATCTCGGCTGCGTAACCGAAGATGAGATTTGAAAAATATGCATCATTTAGTTTATTTTGAACGACGTGGTACAACAACACCAAAGATAAGATTTCAACTGTTTTGTCGAACGCTATGCGACTAATACATGAGCTCAAACAAAAATGTTTTTGTCCAGATTTGAACTCAAGACTTTTTATAAGAAAATTAAGAGGGTAACAATTAGGATATATGCGTTTGATTATAAGCAAAATTTAGTTAATCTTTTTATTTATCTCATCATTTATAATTGAAATGGTGGTTAGGACACCATTTGTAGTGCACCAACCCATCAAACTATTCATAGTGCTGATCGATGCGACATTAGTTGACTTTCACATCTTGCCTATGTTTTTTTGTCCAAAATTACTTTTTCTCTTTTTTAAGAAAGAAATATTAAAAAATAATTCATTTAGTATTGTTTTTTAAAAGAAAAGTACAATTACTTGAAAAAAAAACTATAGTGTATAATTTTAAAGACTGAAGAGCATAATTTATAAATTATTCTGAAAGATAAATTACGTTATAGATTTAAATAAAAAAGTATCAACAATTTTATTTAAGGAATTAAGAGATTACCCAAGTAATTTGTAGCAAAAGTCATCTCGAATTTGTCTTCTGAGAACTCCAACTTCTGGGAAAATTTGCCTGCGTTATTTCTTATTAAAAAAATAAATCCATCATTAGTAACCTAATCAAATCTGTAAATTCTAATATTTAAATTCATAAACTGTAATTTATTTTTAAATAATACATTGAGACCAGTTAAAATTTAGGGTCAAATTACAAGAAAACAACGAAGTTAATTAAAAAAAAATGAAACAAATAAAGTAAAATTAAAATTGAAGTGTTAATTAATTTAAGCTTACATGAGAATATTAAGAGGTATGCCTAATGACAAGAACTCTGAGCAAAATTTTCTAATGGAAGCAAATGAAGTTAAATCAATCTCCAGAATTATAATCTCAGCGTTTGGGGTCTCCCTTTGAATATTTCTCTTCACTTCATCTGCCTTCTTTAGATCTCTTGCGGGAATCACGATTCGAACCCCTCTCTTCGCTAAGACGCGTGCAGTCTCTGCCCCTATTCCGGATGTAGCCCCTTCATAATCATAAATAAACAAGAACCCTCTTATTCTGAAGTACAAGATAATTTCTTAAAGTATGTTAATAATTGATTTCATATATGTCCGACGTATATAATACCAATCAATCATTACTGAAACAATGCATGTTAGAGATGTTAAACTTCTCGTATATACATGTACAAAATATATAGTGTTATTATGATGTTTAATTAGAAAAGAGTTGTGTACATAAGTGGACTCATAAATAAATTTATATGTTAAAGCCATAAATATGAGACAAGTTGGTGTAAATTACAAATTAGGTGTAGGGTACATGAAAAAATTATATATAATTCAAAATATTTTCATATTAAAATTTTAAATATAGAAACTTTGAGGGTTTAGGTGGATTTTGTACGTGAACTAAAAACAAATATTAATAGTTAGTCTAAAGCTCTATTTTTTGAGAGTGGGTATCATATCCAAACTTTAATTAAAGATTTTTCAAAATCAACTAAAGTTGGCAGATTTAGACATGTGAGGCAGCTGAGACTCATGTTATCATCTTTCATATCTAGTATTCTAATTAATTTAATTTCAATCGCTTAAGTTGGAATAAAATATTTTTTTATATTTTTTTAATACCAAATTGAGGTATCTTATTTTTACTCAAACTATTTTAAATTAATCTATTCATTATCTAAATTTAAACACATCTTCTTTTATATTTATATAATAAAATACATTTCCAATCTCATTTTTCTATAATTCTATATTTATTTTCAAACTCAGTTAGAAATCAAACAACATTTTTAAAATAAAAAAATTACCCTTACACTTTACTGACAGATGAAAAGGAAATATGCAAGTAAATTAAGGCAACTAAAAAGGGTAAACATGATTGAGATTTTGTCGTGGGAATTGTCTGGATAGCAGTGATTTTGTGTGAACCAATGAAAAAAGGTATTCATGAAAGACAAAACCAATTTTTGCTCAACATGGAAAAAGGTTCCAATTTTTTTACTATTTTATATCTTGCTATATAAAATATTTTATTATGGTAAAAAAATTTTACGTATTTATGGGACAAACTACAAAATCTATAAAATTATGGTATAATATCATAACATCTTTAATAAAAATGGTAAACTAATCTTTAAGAGAAACCAACATCGGCCCGAACAAGTTACATTTGCGGGTTAAGAGTGTAAATGACGGATTCATAAAATTTTCTAATAACAAGTTCCTACATATTCAAAGAAAGACATGACAAGTTGGCAAGATCAATGAAACTATTGAATCATGAGTACTATTTATTCATAACAAATAAATAAAAATCACCTTGAAAAGAAACATATATATATATATGAATTCCATACTTCTAAGTATGATTGAAGAATATGTCATAATGAATCTACCATTTATCGAATTCTAACCCAATACTAACAAATAAAATTTGAGACGAAATGTATGGATTACATGATCTAGAATCAATTCATAAAAACTAACAAAAATATAGTGTTATCCATTGATATCACAAGCAAAATGTTAATACTAACATGCATATAACAAGTGTACCATGTCACAACTTAATTGATGATTACTTAAAAAGATTTTCATTTGTATCATATGGGCGCGCGCCTGTGTATATATATGAATCATATATGTGAATAATCAACAATTGTATGTATATATATATATATATATGTATGTATGTAGGTATGTATATGTATGTGAACAAAAGAAAATGGGAGAAAAATACCAGTGACAATAGCAGTGAGATAAGGAGGAAGTGAAGAACAATCTTGAGTAACTTGCTCAGCAGTTGACTTTGATCCATATCCGCTTTGACCTGCAATCCCAGCCAAGTACCTCACGGTTCCCTTCATGTTCGGTTTACACCTGATCACAACTCTCCAAACCAATGCAATAACACCGAATATATAGACACAAATATATATGCTTGTTTTCAACATTCTCCTACTCCATGGTCCACCATAAGCGGGTGGTCTTCACCAGTAAGATTAATTTGTTGTTAGAGGGAACTGGTCCAGGAAGTCAAATATTTGTTTTGACTTTGAGTATTTATGGCTTGTGTGGGTTATTTGAAAGTGAAGCAAGTGATTAATAGTGGAAAAGCATGATTAATCATATTGGTTTTCTTTCTACTTGGTAATTATTGTTTTTCTTTACACTCATGTCATGTTGTCTTATATATATCTTTTTAATCATGGGTGTTATATATATATATATATATATATATATACACACACACACACACACATATATGTGTATGTAACAAGAAATATTTTTGGGTCTATTTTTAGCCAAGTCTGTCTTATTAAAATGTTTCTAATCAAATCAAATGATTTAATTTGGAAGTAGGAGTAACTGTTAAAAAAATGGGTTAAGTTTTAATCGTAAAAATTAAAATATATATAAAAAAACAAAAAAGAAAACATCTTTTATATATAATAAAAAAAAAACTTAAATTTTTGTCACATGACACATTTTCAATCACTATAATTATATATTTGATAAATCAAAGTGTCACTTTTTTGTTTCGTTGCTCAACTTTTTTTCTTTTATTAAATAATTATATTATCTTTTTATTAAATAATTATGTTTTCTATTTTATTAAATAATTATAATAATAATAATTAATAATAAAATTATTTTTTTTCAAATTCAAAATAGTTTTAAATTAATTAAAATATAATCTTTTTTTATTATTAAAAACACACTTTAAAAAAGTTTATAATATATGTAACTTTTCTCAAAACAAAAGATTTTTTAAATTAAGAAAATTTTAATATTGGTATTTTTAGATAATTAAATTAGCATAAAAAACAAGTTTTCTAAAAAGGAAAAAATAATAAAAATGAAATAAACTCTAAATAGAGTTTTAAGTGAAATGATTTTCATAAACACATAACTTGTTTTTGAACAAAATGTTTACAAAAATTTTCGCTCTAAAGCTATAAAATGATAGAAAAAATTATATTATTTATTCTTTATTTCAAATGTTATTTTCAAATCAGGTATTTTAACTTTAATAATTACAGAAATAATATATCAATGTTCTGATTCACAACGATTAATTTTTGATAGATTACTAATTAATTATTCAATATTTACAGTTAATCTGTGTTATACATAAATTACTATTTAACTATTAAAATTTTAATTATCAATACTTAAAGCACTTATTAATATACAATTTAATCATATATTATCTAAAAGAATTGTATTATAATTTCTAAATTTTATTTTTTAACTGTTTAGTATTTTTTATTTAACCCGTGTAATAAACAGGACATGAGTCTCGTATGCTTTCGTGCAATAAACATAACATCAGTCTAGTATGCTATATAATATTTGTTTATTTATAAAGACACAAATGAATGTAAAATAACAAGAAACTAAGTAACAAATATAATAATACAAGATGTGTGATTGAGCTTGAGACACAAATTATTTAATCATGTACTAGTATCTAAACATTTTATATTTAAAGACAAGATCCATGTGCCAATTGTGTAACATTAGCATCTAATTAATTAATTGGTAATAATTGTTTTTATATATGGATGCTCAATTTGGTTTATATATTATATTCACCAAACACAATCCTTACAAACCTCCAAAATTGTTATTAGGCAGATAAATTGTGTTAGGCCATGCACCAACCACTAGAATGATTAAGGGTAGAAATGGAGAAAAAGGTGGTACCCATAAACAACCGCGTAACATCCATACTCATTTGTTTCTTCTCTCTCACACGTGCACATCTAGATACAACACCTATTTCTAATAAGTTTGTCTTTTTTTTTTTTTTAACTTTTATTATTTTTCATATTATTTTATAATTCCTAGAGAAAAATACCGGGACAAAATGTTCAATTGAGCTTCTTTAATGATTACAAATGTTAAAATGAAAGAAATCGTAAATCAAGGTTTGATGTTCAATTGTTAATGGTGTATAGATAGACGTATACATTGGATAAGAGGTGTACAAACCGGTTTTTTTGCTATCGAAAACACATGAGCTGGTTTAGAAGAGAAACCGGGTAAAAATTAAAGCCGCTTCTTGGTTTTGACCGTTTTACTTGTTGTAACCGGTTAGTAAACAAAATAGTTACATTTGTAAAAATATTATGATTTTATTTCTTTATTATATTTGTCGAATTTGACATCTTCATAGGTTAGTTATTTGTTAGATGTATCAGAAGACAACCCATCCTCCACCTCGTGGTCATGTAGTTTCATAACATACGTTTTATTAACATATGTTTATCTAATTTTAACATCATTTAGTTTCATACCTAAAATCAAATGGTTTACAAGATTTAATCGAACCAATGTGGTTTATGAGACCTAATCGAACCTGAAATCTTAACATATGTGCCTTTGCTTCGTTACAAGCATGCGGTTGCTCTTGTTCACCCCTCACCGTCATTGAACACATCATCATCATCATCATCATCATCATCATCATCTCTTTTGCTTCCGCTTGTCTTCCAGCATCATATATGATTTTCAAAATATTGTTTTTTTTTCTCAAGGTTTGGTTTAGGTATGTCTTTATATCACCCTTCAATTCGAATTACTGATTTAATAACCTCTGCTACAAAGAAACTCATAAAACCAACTCGCACGATGGGCTATTAGCTTAGTGGTAGAGCGCGCCCCTGATAATTGCGTCGTTGTGCCTGGGTTGTGAGGGCTCTCAGTCACATGGTATAAGCAACAACTGGTTTTATTACGGGATAAACCGAATATGGGTTTCACGTTTGATGGCTTTGACACCCCCCCCCCCCCTCCGCGTTCACCAAACCCACTTGACCTAGGACTGAATTAAAGAAAAATTGAAGCCTAAGAACCAAGTTCGAAGCTAGAGAGAAGAGTGAAGTAACTCATGATAAATACGTTTATCTTATTGAAACCATTTTTTTCATTTTGCTTTGTTTTTGTTCATGAGAAGCCATTTTTTGATTTCTTGGTATTTTGATTTATTCTCAATTTTTTTATTCAAGATCTAGTTTAAACACATATCTGTAATATTTATGAACACATGTATAAAATTATGTATAATGCATATATAGGCGTAAGATTATTAATTATTTGTTCAATTATTTTGGGTTGAATATCTCTTTTGCAAGATTTGTTTGGGCACACAGTGTAATATTATGTTCACATTTTTAAAATTGCATATAATGTACACATGCATTTGTAAAATTATTGATTTCGTGGTTAATTTTTTTGGTTAAAAATATGATTTTTTAAAATATGTTTTAACTACACATGCAAAATTATGTATGATGTAAACACTAGTGAAGTTAGTTTCGTTGAATTTATAACACATTAACAATTTATTATTTGTCAATCTGTTTAATAATAGTGAAAATGCACGTTGTATAAAACTTCTTATTTAATTCAATAAAAGTAACCAATCAATCTACACACTCATTTTTCCGACGGCGGCGGTGGTCGTAGTCGTGGTAGTGGTAGTAAAAAAATTAATTTCAACAATAAAAAATAAAAAAATTAAATTACCATTTCATTATTTGATCAATTGAACCAAAAGTTTCTTTTTGATATAAATAAAAAATGCAAGTTTAGTATGAACTACACTTTTTTTCTTCCAAACTTTTAAATAGGTGGTTTATAATATTTTTAAGGATTAATTCTCAAATTAGACTTTTCAAATATAGTCAAATTGCCACGTGTATACACAATATATTGAAATTTAGAAATAACGTTGATGACAAAGTGCTTTTGGTGCGTGCAACCAACCGTGTCACTCACGTATACATCTTTTCATGTCTTTATGGTCTAATTTTCCACCCATTTAATCACTTTTTAGCCACTTTGTCTCTTGAAAAAATAATTCATAAATATACACGCATACATACACATGTATGCTTTAATATTTTTCGAGTAAATTACCGAGATAGTCCTTGTGTTTTGCTAATGTTTCATTGCTAGTCTTTAGGTTTTATAAATTACTCATATGGTCCCTAAAATTTGACATTTGTAACGCATATAGTTCTATGTGAGGGTAATTTGGTGACCTAAAGACTTTATGTATTACTAATGTCAAAAGTTAGGGATCATATGGGTAATTTATGAAACCTAGGGACCAAGAGTGAAATATTAGCAAACATAATGACTATATCGATAATTTACTCTTATTTTTCTAAAAATATGTTGCATAAAAGTAAACACTTTTTATCATTGATATGAATATAATAATTCAAATGCTAAAAATAACATAATACGTACTATTATAACATAACACAATTTTATTATATGAGTTTTAATATTTATAGATTTCTCCCATCATGCATATTGCATACTTCTATACATTATACACTCTTCAAATAAATCACATCACACATAATATTTTTACTTTAACATTTTTAAATATTTTTCAATATTAACAACTTAACCCTTTTTTATATATATAATTTACTTACATTAAATAGTAACAGGTTACCTTACACACTGATCCAAATTTTCGTTCAAAAAAATCTAACAAAAATTGACTGGTAGTGCTATTAGCATAAAAATAGGAATTAACAAAACTAACATTGTGGTATGCCTAAACTACCCTTGATGCCTACTCAACATCATGGCATGTTTAAATTGGTCCTTATGGTTTTAACAAATCACAATATATACTGTAAGTTAGCTTATGTTTTCGCTAATATATTTTACCAAGTATATTAATTAAATTAATATTGCCTTTTAAGGAATTATATATAAAATAAAGATTTTAACATCTTTAAGATATGAGCAAATCTTACCTCTATTCCTAAAAAGCCATAAACTGTTTTCAGATAAACCCTTCACTCATGAACAGACAAACAAACCTTTTCTTTTTATACATCATGTTACAAAAACCGCGTTATATAACATATATCTAACAACATAATACATCAGAATCGAAAGAAAGAAACAAGTCTTTTTATATTATGATAAAAGAGTGTAAGAAGAGTGTATAGAATTGAGGAACATTGAAGTTGACTACTCAACAATGAAGTTTTGAAATTGAAAAACAAAAATGGTCCCATTTGCTTCCTCACTTGTTTACATCACCCATCAAGCTGCCTCTTGTTTCACAACCACTTCTCTTTAACTTTCCCTTGCCTTTTACTGTTTTCTTGCCCCTCAAAACTAAAGTAGATGCAATCAAAGCTTGTATTTTCATTTGGTGCAATCATGACTTGAACTTTATGCATTGAAAGTTGTACATTGTTCTATATTTGTGGGGTTTTCAGATATTGGAAAAGTGGGTTGGATTGATTAAAAGACAAAAGTAGAAATCAATTGCATCCCCAATATTTCTAAACCCAATTGATTAAGGTTTTGCAAATCTTGTTTGAAACAAAAGGCTACTTAATTAGTCCACCCCTCTATGATTAATTCATAATTTAATTAGAGTGGGGACTTGCCTTGCTTGGTGTTGGTTAATCCACAACTTCACATTTTTACTCCAATAAAAATGATATTTTTTTATAGTGTGATGAAAGGCATATATTTTTGATGTGTAATTCAACACATTTGTAGACTAATTGGAATTTTAAAAATGACAAATACTGGAATTAAGAAGTGAAATTAACATAAGGGACGGATCTAAATGGGACCGTGAAATAGGGGTATTTAACTGATAACTGAATCGTCTCTTAACCGAATTAACCGACAATTATGGTTAAGTTTTTTGATTAACTAATAAATTGGTTATGATTATGGTTGAGTGTGTCATATAACCTAACAGATATAACATTTCGTCTTTTTGTTAACCGTTTGGTAGATTTCTGGGTATAATGGTTTGATCATACACTATTTTCCTGTGTTATTGCATTTCATGTTGCTTGGTTAATTATCTAAAATTAATCAAAACCGATCCAAAACTAACCTTATAATCGATTAACCATTTCATTTAGTTCAAATTTTAGCTTGAATTTGGGCTTGGCCAGCCAACCAGAATTAACGAAAACTGTCACACCCCCATCTCTCGTCACCTATGATGATGTCACTTGCTACTCTGATGTGATTGCGGAAGCATAGTGGTGATGTCTCAGAGATGAGGTGTGACTTACTTGAACCGATATCACAGCACACAGATTTACTTAAACTAAATATATTACAAGGGTTTCGTTTGTTACATCGACTTAACAGCTAAATAGATTACATAATCTGATACAATTAAGTACAACTAAGTGAAGTCCATCCTCACCGTGTCATCACCGTTGTCCTGTAAAAATATTGAGTTTAAAACGTCAGCACAAAGCTGGTGAGTTCGACAGTTCAATTTAAAACAATATGATATGATAAGTAAGTTCTCAAAATGTTCAGTTCCGGATAACCATGGGACCCGTATCTAGTTCCTTTCGGACAGTTGTACGTTCATGAAGATACTACCCGTCGGTAAATATCTTAGTGCCTCATAATCTTAATGTCTATCACTAACATTAAGAAAGTGTTTTGGAAACAGGTACCAAACATTCACACCAGGGGAGATGCAATCCTCCCAGCGAATGAGTTGTCAACCAATAGTACTATCAATGATTCCTGTTCGGCCCACATGGGTTCACTAGATACAGTTCAAGAGATGAGGACTTTTGATACTGTGATAGAGTTACTAACGGCAAAATCCCATGAATTCACACAAAAGTCACATGAAATCACACATATATCAGTGATGCATATCATATGTTCAGAAAACATTTTTCAGAGTTACCCTGATGTTTGTAAGACAGTAAAAAGAAAAGGGGTTGTACGAAACTCACCTGAAGATTCAGTGGTAGCAGAATATCACACAAACTGGTAATAATATGATGATTCTGTATTTAGTTTATGTTTGATATGTTATTAATGTTTTAACTTACTGATTAAATCTTCTTGAACGTCCAATGTCAAAGACATTGTCTTAATAGTCATCAACTAATATAAGATTTTTAATGATTATCTTAATATCATATCATACAATGTATGATAATGTAGGAACCTACACTGATCCAGGTTCCTAATATTATGTTGATGACAATCTTGATTAACCAGAATATTCTCAGATTAGTCAAATAGTTAATGTTATTGATTATTATGCTAAAGCAGTTCTTAGACAGGTTAATGGCTTAGGAATGATCAATCCTTGTTATTGATTACCCATATATCATGAAATATCACAATGTAGTATTAGATTAGGTTTAATAACCATGTTTAACATACTAATATGACTGTTATCATGAACATCAGATAATCATTCCAATGAGTATGTTAATGATTGTGATTAGTTTGAAACACCCAACTTTCACGTTGCATGTCAAAGATTAATCAAACTAATCACCTACATTGTCACAATCAAATGGTTTAAACCATTATAACCATTGTTATGATTTTATGCAAACCGGGCATTACAACGGCTCAAAACAAGGATTTACCCGTTAACAATTCGAGTTTGTCATTTATAATCAATCCTAGCCATCATCTAGGCAATAATCAACAACCCTAACTATATCATTACGTTCAAAAACAAGATTTAATCATTCATTATCAAAATAAGAGACTAGAATGAACCATTACCTAATCTGGATCAGTTCTGTGGGTAGAAAGATGATCTGGACTCGTAGAAACGTTCCTGGATGCGATCTAAGCGTCGTGAGGCCTTCAAAATGGAGATTTTGTGGATTGGATGAAGAAAATTTCGAAAGTGATGGTGTTGGCGTCGAGTAGAAGATAAGAATGAAGATGATGATGAAAATCTGATTTTTTAAGCAAGTTGGCGACTTCTTCATCCGTCGCGTACCGCAGACAAAAGAAAAGTAGGCTTCGCGTACCGCGAAGAAATCCGGATAAATTTCAGATATTTTCAAACATCACGTACCGCGAAGAACCCTTATCTCCTCCTTAGCGTACCGCGAAGACCAATTTTTTCCATTTTTCGACAGAAGCTTCGTTTTGCGATTCCGGGCCATCCGTAACTCCGTTTTGTATGCGGTTTTCGCCCACGTTCATCATTTTTCGCATACTATCATCCATAATCATTTCGATTGTCAATTCCACATGGATTTTAAACACGATCAAATGTGCTCAATTCGTTGCTGACGTAATTCTCCGTACGTAATTATCACAAAAACCGACCTCATAACTGATTAGCCAAAACCGAAGTACGGTTATGGTTAAGGAAATCCCATCACCGAGGCTAGCGGTTATGGTTATTGTTAAGCGTAAAAACCGAACCAAACCGCAATTTACACACCCCTACAGGCGTGAAATGACAATACGAGAATTGAGAACCGAAATTAACTAATTAACAGGCCGGACCGAATCGGTTTAGCCAGTTGGTTCCACGGGATTCCCAGGATGACCTGTGAAATAAACACTCCTACACACACGTTTCCCAAAATGGGTTCACAGGTAAACACCCCGAACCAAACCATAACCATTTCAGAATTAGTGAACCAAGAACCAAATCAATATTAATATATGGGTTGAACTGGTTTTGCATGTTGGTTCCACGTTTTGACAGGTTCACCTTTACTTTTTGCAAAAACTATAGTTAAATCTATAAAGTTTGATATAATAACTATTTCACAAATTAGTGACATCAAGGACATACCCGATGCTTGACTTAACTCCCGCTTTGCGTAGGGTCTGGATAGGAATTGAATCGCTTCGTGATCTGATGTATGCAACTTTACCCTACGTTTGTGTAAGAGACAGTTTCTCATGGCTTGAACGGTTGAACCCATGATCTCAAAGTCACACTACAATCTTACCAGCTGTTTCAAGGCTATTATCTGTGTAGTGACATCGTGTAACTTTAAATTCTTATTTTTAATTTTATTTTTAGTTATTAAAATCTCCTGTAACATCAATAAATAGTCAATCCTTATTGTTATCAAGGGTTTTTATGTTGATAGATTCCTATGATTAGATTTATAACATGTATACGAATAACAGTAATGAGAATATAGATTAGATGAAACCAGTAAATCCAGTAAGGCATCATTGATTCCCGACATGGCTTCTTTAAAGATTCGATCGAGTTCCCGTTTAGGGTGTATCGTGAGGATAGAATTAGGTGGAGAGACTTTGAGGGTTACAAATTCTAGAGGTCAGGATTTCGTGATTGATGTTGGCATTAGTCTAAATAAGAAGCATTTATCTCCTTATATTGTTAAAAATATAAATGTTTAGTATCCATTTTATAACTATTATTGTTGGTGTATTGTTACATGTTAATATGAGTGGGCTTCTGCTGTTAGAAAAGAGCTGGGCTTGTAGCAGGCTTGTAGCAGATGGGCTTGGCAGGCTTATGGATTAAGTAATGGTTTTACATCTGATTTAGTTCAGTTGGTTGTAACTGGATAAGTATTTGTTTGATACTTTTAGTTTATATAGTAGAGAGAGATAGAAATAATAACTTTTCCAGATTCTTCTTTTTCATCACCCTCGATATTTTCTTTCCTCTCAAAGGTTCTAGGGTTTGTTTGTACTTGAACTTGAGAGTAACAGTTTAGAAGATTTTAGATCTATATCTTGGTTAGATAATAGATCTGAGAATCGTTTCTTTTGTATCTGTTTTGTACTGATCGATTAGATTGATTGATCTATTGTTGTATATGAGTTCTTGAGGAAATCTAGTGATTGTTAAAGGATTCAATGGTGTATTTCTGACATATACACACCCAGGGGAAAATCTTAATTAGAATAGTAATGGTAAGGGGTAACTTTATATAAATGTAACCAACTTTCAGCTTTGTTCCAATTAGGTCACTCATACTTTTTTTGTTCCGATTAAGACACTCATACTTTTTTTTTGTTCCGATTAAGTCACTAATACTTTTTTTTGTTCATGATTTTTTTTGTTCCGATTAAGTCACTAATACTATTTTTTTGTTCCGATTAAGTCACCCATACTTCTTTTTTGTTCCGATTAGGTCACTGTACTTTTAATTTTGTTTCAATTAGGTCACTCATATGAGTGACTTAATCGGAACAAAAAAAGTATGAGTGACCTAATCGGAACAAAAAAAAAAGTATGGGTGACTTAATCGGAACAAAAAAAAGTATAAGTGACTTAATCGCAAGGCCGGCTTTCTTTGATTTTGGAAAAGCCCTAGCTTGGGGCCTCCAAATTTCAAAGGCCCCCTTTTTCTGGGACTACGTTGTAAACGAACCGAACGTTCATCAAACAGTTTGTAAACCGTTCGGCAGAAAGATCATTGATGTTTGTTCGTTTAATAAATTAACAAACACAAACAAGAAATTTCGTTCGTTCATTTGTGTTCGAAAACGTTTGGTTACGTGTTCAGTTAATGTGTTGTATATTCTTAATTTTTTTATTTTTTATTAATAATATAATATTTAACTTTATATTTATATAAATTATTATCTCTACTACTTGAGATTAAAAATGTTTGTTTTTATTATTTAAATAATAAGTGTGCATTTGTATTCGTGAACAACTTAAAAGTTAAATAAATGAATATGTTCATTTAGTTCGTTTACAACCCTATATGATACTAGGGTTTTAAAGATCAAGATGTTTTGCATAAAATGAAGGAATCAAATGAAGAAGTTCAACAAAAATGAATGATAAAGAACACTGGATAAGGATTGATAAATAAGTTTTTTAGATTTCCTCAAATTTGATGATATGCTTAATTTTCACACATGTTTTATCTGTTACCTAACTTTTAATTTGTTATTGATTGTGTCAAGCCTGAATACAAAAGAAAGAATTTAATCAATAACCGTTTGAAAAAAGGCCCCTAATTTCAATTTCGCCTATATCTAGGGCCTCCCAAGCAGTCGAGCCGGCCCTGCTTAATCGGAACAAAAAAAAGTATGAGTGACCTAATTAGAACAAAGTTGAAAGTTGGTTACATTTGTATGACGTTTTCCCGTGGTAATTATGTCCATCAAATAATTACCTATCAATACGGGTATTTAACTGATCACTTGTACAAATAATCATGAGGGTCATATATTGTTCGAACAATTTTTTATATCACCCGTCTATTATTTGTGAACTAGAAATCCTATATTGTTCTAACAATTTTTATACTAAATTGTTGTGATATGCTTTTGACTTAACGTTTATATAAAAAATAAATAAATAATTATGTAATGTTATATCATTGAAAAACAATGGATTTGATATGATTAGTTAATCATATTATGAATTACAACATTTAAATTATGACAGCCACATTTGTTATCTATAAACTCGTTTGCGTTCCTGTAACAACCGGTTTTAATAAATGAAATGTATTTGAAATAATCGTTAATTGAACGATTGTGATTGTTGTAATTTGAAAATATGTGAGAAATTATGAACGTGAGAGAAAACTGTGCGCGAAACGGAGTTACGGATTGTCCAGAATAGCGAAACGAAGAAAATTACAAAGATATTATGCTTTGGGTCTCTTCGCGGTACGCGAAGGTGGTTTTGAGGTTCCTTCACGGTACGCGAAGAACCCAAAATATCTGAGAATCGCGAATTGCTTCGCGGTACGCGAAGGATCCTTTTGCCTCTCTTTGCGGTACGCGACGGGTGAGGCGGTTTGGTGAATCAAGGTTTAATCAGAAAACTTGCAGAAGAGTTTTCAAAAACTCTTTCTCTCGAATTCTAACACCCACATACGAAATTTGAGGCTGCCAAACTCATATTTGAAGGTATTTAAACCCACGGATCGTACCACAGAACGTATCTGCAACGTCTGATCGTTGTTTGGTGATTGATCATCCGTTCGATTGGGTAACGATTCGTTTTATCCTACTAGTTTAATATTTTGTGAATTAAATCTAGTTTTGATTGTAATACTATGATTATGGGTATTGATTATTGCCTAGTTTATAAATAGGGGTTGTTAGAAACGAAGAACTTGATATGTTGACGGTGAAATCTTCGTTTTGAAGCCGGGATAATGTCCGGTTGTTATGAAACCCATATCATGATGTGATAACTAGTAGGATGTGTAAATGGTGGTTTTGAAATAAATATAGATTATAATCCATGGGTTAAATGATGATTGTGATGAATTGATGTTAACATTATTAACAGTTATGATCATAAATGAATTTTTGAATAATAGAAATAATTAAAGATCGTAACTAATATAATGAACATCAATTAATTGATGAAATGCCTAAGAGAGGCATGAAATGTGATTAATTGTGATAATTGACTTTGAGGAAGTCATATCAGTCAAGTGTGTTGAACTTGATTGTATGTGCTATACGTGTTGAAACTAGTTGTGTATGTATTTTGTAACTAGGTGGTGGTAGTGGAAGTCAAACCACTAGTCATAGAGCAGGAAAAGAGCCTGCAGTTGCTAATCTCTTATCTGATCAAGGTAAGTAATCCCACCACTATGACATCACATAATAAATATTGAATTTGTTGTTGAATAATTGATATGATAAATATGGCATTGGTAACAGGGGAATGTTGAATAATAAATGTTCAACAACCTATAATAAATCCAATACCCTGGTAAATAATAGTGTGGTACCGGTAGGTGAACATCATAGTAATTTGATTGAATTATTTATGACTCCACAATGATGGATAGCCAGAGGTGCTGGCAATTGTCTTAGATGGAAGTACCGGTGGGTGAACATCTTAAGACTTGAATTATATATGACTCCACAATGGTGGATAGTCAGAGGTGCTGGCAATTGTCTTAGATGGAAGTACCGGTGGGTGAAAATCTTAAGACTTGAATTATTTATGACTCCACAATGGTGGATAGCTAGAGGTGCTAGCAATTTGTCTTAGATGGAAGCACCAGTGGGTGAACATCTCAAGACTTGAACTAATTATGATGTCACAAATGTGTGAATAGTCAGAGGTGCTGACAAATAGCTATGGTGGAAGTACAGGAATGCGAACACCATAGTGTAATTTTGATTAAACTATTGTGAGCAATAGTTGATGATTGGTAATGTGATATTTTTACATTGTGAGAGTCAATTCGAATAGAAATGACTCAGTTTGAATATTGATTGTGAAAAATGTATTTATACATTTTGTTGTTGAGAAACCATTGGGTTTACTTACTTAGTTCTTATGAACTAATGTGAAATATTGTGATGTTTGTAGGTCAAACATGATGGACCTGGCTGTAAGGATCGAGGTTGACTGGGAATCGAACAAATAAACCTTGTTGCAAATGTTTGAAATTTTGGTTTAAACGTACTTATGTAAATAAGTATTGTAAAGGTGTGACAAGTTTACGTTTGCGTTAAACTTTGTTTAATATTATTAAATAAAGAGGGTCAAACAAGGTTTTAAAAATGAAAAATTTGCTGGGACCAACTCTGATATTATGGAAAAATTGTTAAATAGTAACCGGGGGTTACAGTTCCTTAACGTTCGCATTTTATATAATAGAGCCGTTAACAAAGTATAATACTTTTATATCATTTCAATAAGTCTATTATTACCAAAGAGCTTATAGTCATAGTTTGTTTAATTTAAAAGGGATAACTTTGTAGAAATGTAACCAACTTTTCATTTTGTTACAATCAAGTCACTCAAACTTTTTTTTGTCCTAATTAAGTCAACTAAGTTACTTTTGTGTTTGAATTCTATGTTTTTAACTTAAATAGTAGGTAATACATGTTGATATAAGTTTGAATAAATAATTTTTTTTAAAATGACTGATTTGAATCAATAATTATTAATTTTAACTAATATCTGACAAAAAACAAAAAATTAATAATTAATAATTACTTATTCAAGTCAGTTATTTTTTAAAAAATATATATATTCACTCAAACTTATATCAACATGTATTACCAACAATTCAGGTTAAAAACATAGAATTTAAACACAAAAATAACTTGAATGACTTAATTGGAACAAAAAAAGTTTGAGTGAATTGATTGAAACAAAAAGAAAAGTTGGTTACATTTATGTAAAGTTTTCCCAATTTTAGTACAATAGATCTGTTGGGAGGAAAAAAACTATTAATTATAGGCTTATAGCCCACATTTTTTAATTTGTTTTGAACTTCGCGAGCCTAGAAGCCCATTCTCACAAGAAATTGGCCCAAGGTGTATGCTTATAAAGTTATAATGGATCTGAATGCGTGCCCATAGAGGCATAGACCCTACGTATTGAAATTTGAAAAGTTAGTCCGAAAGCCCATGATTCTCTTTTTATTTTTTTGAATGATTAATTTGGATCACTTACGTATCACTGGAGTATCATCATACCACCAGCAGTACCACCCGATAATATCCACCACAAATCCACATGTTCAGAATGAAACTCAATACTTTGAGAAAACATCATTTTGTGATTCAAACTCAGAACATCACGCTTCCTAAGCCTTATCACACTACCAAGATGTCGCTGGGTTGTAACGCCTTTGGCCAGCCAATGTATTATATTGTAATCCATATCGATCAGAAGTCGAAAGTCGAACTATGTTTTGGAACAAAAAAACATTTGTTATACATTTGGGTCATGCCATTTGTAACCTAAGATGGCTTGTATTGGGACTTGAACTTCACTTGTTTTCTTCACTTGATGTGTGGGTGGCCTAATGTCGAGTGTTAGATGGGATATTTCCTCCCCTCTTCTTGTTTTCTTTCTTTCCATTTTTAATTTTTATTTTTAATTTTTTCTTCGAATGAAAACAGAAAGTCAGAAATTGCATTCTATCAAAACTAGTAAGATATCGGTGTTACACATCAAAAAAGAAAACCAATACATCAAAAACATAAAACAAAAAAAAAAGCTAAAAACAAACCTTAAAAGCTCAAAGACAAAAATGTTAAACAGATACAGCAAAACCAAAAACAAGAGACAAAAAGCACCACCATGAACAACCAGGCACAACCGATAAGTCGATAACCGATCATGAAGGATCGGATCTGGGTTAGGGGTCGTCACCAAACCAACCTTTAACATTGAAAATTTATAGCTTTTATATTTTTTGCTAACGATCAAGCCAAGCGTTGTGACTTCTACAATGGATGATACGTTTAGCCATTTTTGTTAGATCCACATGCCCAGATAACGATATTAGATTTAGATCTGTTGAAAATATATGTGTTCATTATTATCAATTTTAGGATGTTTAGAATTACTCGCCTCGTTCGTTTGTTAACGACATTAGATTTAGATCTGTTGAAAATATATATGTGTTTATTATTATCATTATCAATTTTATAATTGTTTTGTTATATTTTTTGTATGTGACTTGGTTTATTGGAGCTGGATTAATACTGATGATCAAGCTAATGGACTGTTGATGTGTTTGGGCTCAAGAGAGGAGCTGATGGATCAAGCTAATGGATCAGTTTGTTATGAGCCGAAGGCTCTTCTACAGTTCTACGGATATGTATTGCATAAGAAGATAAGGATCACTGATTGTAGATATTATTCGTTCGAGGCAATGTTTTCAAAACCACACCATACGTTGAACCGGTATCCTTACCGGCAGTGGCATACCCACCCTTTCTTAGATATTTTTTTTTCAGTGGTATATATATGTTAAAATTCTGACCGACCCTCTTATTATTTTGCAATCGCCCCCCTTAAATTTGTATAATTGGACTTGTGATATGAATTTAAGTGATACTTATACTTGTTTTTTTGGAAAAAGAGTTACCTAAAAAGTCTCCATATATATTGTTTTGGATAGATTCTAAAAAATAAAACCAAGTATAAATCAACTAGGTCTGAAAGTCTTAACTCATAACAAGATAAATGCATAGATTGGGTAAACAAATATTGTATTTTTGATAGAAGTGGGCAGAACTATAACATACAATAGGTTGAAATGGTAACACATTAACAAAATAAAGGTCAAGATGGATAACTTAAAAATTAAGTGAATATAATGAATTCAAACAGATAAGAATGATCAGTTTTAAATTTGATGAGAAAATAACTAAAAATTATTCAATTAAACTATTTGTTTAGTTACAATTCTCTTTAAGTTGAAAAAAAATGACGTTTATTAAAATGAATGATTTAAATTCAAACTGATTTTGATTAAAACTCATCCTAACATGTACTCATCCTAGATATATTGTATTTTTATTATGTTTTTATATATGAAATTTAGTTTAATTTTCTTATTTTAACATGACCCGGCCCGATTCGACATGAATAGATCTCAACAAAAAAATTTCGCCCACCATGAAAAAAATTTCTGGGTTCGCCACTGCTTACCGGTCAGAGGTCCGATCGGTAGGATCGGATTTAAGAACCGGATAATTTTATCAATATTTTATAAGTATATATATATATACAAAAAAATAGAAAAAAACATGTTCAACCACTGGTCCGACCACCGGTTTCCCGGTCTGACCGCCGGTGTTCAACCGGCTGATTCGTCCAAAACGGCCCAGAACCCCCGAACCGGTCCGATCGGCCGGTACGGTCCAGATTTCAAAACATTGGTTCGAGGTTTTCATTTCTTTTCTTCGTTGTCATTGAGAGATTTCTGAGTGTCATCTTTGTTAGTTTTTGTTGAATCAGTTAGATTGTATAATTCTTCATTCTGGTTGTTTGTTATAAAACTGTTGGATTTTGTTTTTCTCTTGAGAGAAATTTATTTGTATGATTCGAGATATATCTTTAATATTTTTGACAAGATGGATTACATAAGGCTCCACATGAGATTGCTTGCCACAAGAGCTTGCTTGCCACAAGAGATTGCTTGCCACAAGAGATGCACCCTATAAGTCATACATTCATGCACTCGTTTCTCAATCTTACTCCCAATGCCGGCTCTTATAACGAAATTTTATGACGGGTATCTAGGCAGGGGCGTCTCCGAGAATTCGAGTGCCCCGTGCAAAAAAGGAAAAAAAGGCCCCTTAGATAATTTTTTTTATATATAATGACTAATGTTGTGACAATTAACGTAAGCATAACAAAATCATAGTTTAATCTATAGAATGTTATAATGTGACAATTGAATTTTTATAAAAAATATATAGTATATATAAAAAAAAATTATAAAATTGTGCCCCTAAAAATGATGGGTCCTGTGCGGGAGAGGGGTTTGCACCCACTCCAAGCCGCCCCTGTATGGCCCTTAAAATTTTAGGGTCCCAACTCTAAAAAACATAATAGTATTGTATATATTTGTTTAGTAATTTATCCAAGATGATACCACATATCAATTGGTTTAGAAAATTCTTCTTATGGATCAACTTGGTTAACGGATAGACTTAAAATTATTCAAAACCGAAAAAAAACAAAAATTGAAACATTTAACACTCTTAATTGATGCTTGACCCTAAGTGTAAAAATAGACCTCAAATATCTTATTCGCCTTGAGCCTTGATAATGGTTGAGTCAGCGCTGCTTACCAACTCCAGAACTTATTCCCAAGCAATTAAGATTTCCTTGAGGTGTTTGCTGTTTGAAAAGATACTACCTATTCTTATGTTCTCTCCTCAAATCTCAATGACCATCGGGAATGGATGCCCAAAGGCTTATTGTATTTATTGAGATTGACATAATGTAAGAGCTTGTTTGGTTTATTAAATATTAAATCAGAAAAATGTCTAATTAATTCAAACTTTGTTTAAAATTTAATGATTAAGAGATTGACTGACCCATTCAAAGGTATTTTTTTTCTGTACAAGATTGAACACTCCATCTCCTCCTAAAACAAATCATGCAATGTAGTTGTAAACATGTGCAAAGTTGGTTTGCTAGGTGAAGATAGGTTTACCAAGTCAAGGTGGATGGTCCGTATGAGTAGCACCAATAAACTTAGACACACCAAATAACCACAAGAGACATCCAAAAGTTGAGATGCGGCCATTGGTTCATCACGCTTCTCAAACAAGTCGTCGCCCGAGTTCACATTTCATTAAAAACTAGTGGATTCCCAGGAGCGTTGCGGCGGGAATTCGCCACGATTTCAAATATCAGAACGCATATAAGATCGCGTATATTAAAATACAAATGCAAAAATATGTCACAATGGTTGTCCTTCTGACATAAAACCTTACAGTGTAGCCGTCGTAAACGTATTCAAGGTATTTGATCACGGCATCGGTGATAGAATCAAAAACATCATAACACATACAAAAAAATCAGCCGTAACAAATTAAATTTAAATAGCTTTGATATTTAATTGCTATTATTATTTAATTAGTAATTTATTTATTAGTATCTAATATTATTTAACTACTGTACTATTCACAAAGAATGATGACATTATGTTCACTCTTAATGATAACCATTCATAAATTTATGTATAGTAATGTTTAGAGTAATTACGATAAAAATGATATAAATGATATGAATACCCGACAATGTACAGACGCTTTAAAAGCTTGTGAATAACATGTAAAATTTCAATTTCTGCAACCGTTTGAGTTCGAAATTTATATAAATGTTCGTAAGGTAATTGCTATCCAATTAATTTAATCATAACTATTATTCGATAACGTAAAAACATGTTAAAGGCATGTGAATGATGTATGGGGTTTGGAATGAGGATTATGTGTGTTTAATGCTTAAACTTATACATGTTCATGTGCGTAATTGGTTGAAACTAGATGACTATGCGATTTGGGTGTTTTGTAGGTTAAACGCACGGAGTGGAAGCATTTTGGAGAAATAAAACATGATTAGGAATGAATGGATTTCAAGCTTGAATATAGAGGATTGAACGACGAGAATTTGGGCGTTTACGGTGCGAGAAACGGACTAGAAAAGAGAAAGTTATGAAGAAAACAAGATTTGGAAGATTCTGGTGGGAGTAGGCTACGCTGCTGGGATTACCTTTTGACAGAACTTTGAAACATTAGGCTACGCCCAGGGAGTAGCCTACGCACGTAAGAAAGCCTGCACGCATTTAAACCTAAAAAATTAGGTTTTTGAAGATCCTAACTCATTCCATTCGACTTGGGACGACTTTGGACGACCTTAGAAGCAAAAATTGAAGTCTTTCCACCATTCTAATCCATCCAATTAATTCATAATCACCCATGATGAAGATCCAATCAAGTTTTGAAGATCAAATTGATGTCATGAGTGGCTAATTTCTTCGTGGTTTCCTCCGGATGGAGGATTCTTGTAAGTAGATGATTAGATTTAGTTTTCATTCTTGTTTGGAACATGCAATCTAAGCATTCGATGCTTTTTGCTAGTTGTTTGATTCGTTGATTGTAAACGATTGGATTTGATTTGAACCTTAATCATTGCTTTTCAATTCCTGAGAGTTCTAGTAATTAGGATATATTAAGTTGTGTTTTGGTTTAATTAAATTCAATTGATGTTCTTGTGATAATCTTCCATTGTTTTACAATCGAAGCAAATGGTCCTTGCGCGTCACAATCAATGAATTCACACGTTCATGTCTATGTGAATTACCAATTGAAAACTAATTTAATTATCTATCTTTGAATCCAAATCTCGGAGGAATCACATTTTTCATTATTGTTTAAAACCATTTTAGTTAATTGCAATTTATTTTCAAGTTTAACAACCAAACTCTTTAATCTAAATTTACATTTTCCGTTTTAGTTAAGTTTAGGTAACAAATCAAGTAACAATTACACCATCCACAAAAACTCCTCGTGGTTCCACACCCGACTTACCCTAACTAATAAGGTAGCTGGGACTTGAGTTTTACTCTTATTTTTGACTGACACTTCGACATCGGTCAAATTTTGGCGCCGTTGCCGGGGAGTTAGTGCGCTTGGTGTGTGTTATTTTTTTCAGATTTACGCGTGTATTTCTTTGTTTTATGTTGTGAAGGTAATCTTCAATTGCATGCATCATACAAGAAATTCTGGAAAGACTTCACCGTTAGTGTTTCATCCGGAAGTAAAGAAATCAGCAAGGCAAATCTGAGTTTTGCATCTAGGAAGCAAGTTGTTCACATCTCCAACTTCAAACCAGAAAATGAAACCTTCAGGAAATCCATCCAAAATCCATTCATTTCCACTCACTTTGGATCTTCCCGAAACGACCGCTTAGTAGTTTAAAATTCAATTATGGAGGACGAAAGTATCTATTCTTCATGCAGAGGTTGTGGTAGTCCATGCCATACAAGGAATGAATGCCCTGAGAACCAATAGTTTTGTGAGGATGTAAAGCAACAGATCTACGAGTTAGATTATTATCATCAAGATTTTTTCGATGCATCCTATTATCCACCTTCTTCAGATTACCAAACAAGTTTTATCTTAGGTGCTGATTACAACTCAAAGACACAAAGTTCCAACAATTTTGAATTGTTTAGTGTTTATCAGTCTGAAGACGAAGAAAGAATTGCTCAATCGGAATTAAGGATACACCAGATTGATGAGTATCTTTCAGCACCTAATCTATCAGTTCAACAACATGTTCACTACTTGGAGATGAAGTGTGAGTTTTTAAAGATGATGATTCAAATAGAAGAATCCATCTCACCATTACCGGAAGATATCAGAAGCTATTGGGAGGAAGAGGTTGTGGAGATGAACACCACATCAAATTTCTCACCTGATGAAGAACCCCGAGTGGAATGTTTGGTTGTTGACGATGAAATTGAGACAATAATTGTTCTTCCTAATTCCCCTTTTAAATTAATTTTGTTAATCAACAAATGTGGAGATGAGTACTTGAATACAAGGATAAGCAGCATGAAGTCACCACACATTAGGCAAGCAATTATGGAAGGGGTCCACATCAACATATACTTAAGGTATTTTTTCTACACGTCAACTGTTGGTTTACTAAATTGGATTTGGCATGCAAACTACCATGCCTATGTTGGGAATGCAATAGGCAAGTGTTCCATTCGACCTCCATAAGCAGGTATGTTGGTCTGGCTGAAGACCTTAAAACTTAGCGCTTATCGGGAGGCAACCCGGCTTTTTAATAGTTTTGTTTGTTTTCTTGTTTTAGTTGTTTCTGTTTCTTAGTTACTATAGCAACACCCAAGTGTGGGGAAGATGCCACCTAAGGATGGATGGACACAATGAAGGGATTATTGGGAGATCAACAACCGCCTTATTATTGAACACTCTCTTATCCGTGATCAGGTCCATGTGTTCTTCCTTAAATCTTTTATCATCAAGTGTTATGTGATTAAACAATAGGAGTTTAGGTATCTGGACAGTCATGTGGTTGAACTGTAACATCAGTGCCGGACGCGTGCTGGAACAGTGATCGCAACAGTAAACATGTACAGTAACTCAGGTACACATTACGTGAAACTATGTTTATACTATTGATGCATTTGGATTTAACATGAAACTATTAAACGATTGCTGAATCTGACTGACATCTTAGGATTTAACAGTCAGGAAAACATGTCAGACAACACAATGTTGAAACATAAATACTTGATGTGACATTATTTGGTGTAAACGTATGTGAGGTTAAACAAAACAAAATCTTAACGGTTGTCGTTTCAGAATGCTAAACCGACGTGTTATTCGTATACGTGACGATCTGTACAAATGATTCTGATAGTTTAACGTTCTGAAATAATGACTTAACAGTAGAAAACAAGAATCAGAAAGCCAAACCATCGACGTGTTCGTTCGAATGACGATTCGAACGAATACGCGCGATGGCGACGCAATCTGACGAAACGAAAACGAATAACGATACGAACGATCATAAATTTAAGGAAATAAAATATTTCCTATTTTACAATTTTGAAACTCATCATAAATAAAAAATAAACTAAACTATTTTATTAAGTCGCGTACGAATTAGCGAAACGCGTAAAAATAACGAAACTTCGACCAATAAATTAACTAAACGATATTTAAAGTAATTTCTAGAAATAAATAAAATTCGAATCGTTAAAATAAACTCATTTTATTTTATTTACGAAAAACACGCGTAACGTGCCTGGTACACGACGAAACTACGAACCGAGCAACCGAAACGAACCCGAATACACTCGGGGTATATAAGCCTTGAGTGATGGCATTTATTTCATTTTCTCACACTCATGTCTCTCTCTAAATTACCTTTCCCGTTTTTCTTCTTATCACCACAAGATCCAACCTTCAAACCTCTCTAACTTGCTCCAATCTTGACGAAATCAAGCGTTCTTGGTGTCCATTTGAAGCCCTTGATCTCCTCTACTGAGAAGTACAACGGATCTGGAAGATTACCTAGCCATTTTCGAGGTAATGATGAAAGAAAGTTATGAAAAATAGGGTTTTCAAAACCCTTTTGGTCGATCCACATGTGCAACCGGTTTTCCCTCACTTCGAACCACACACACATACTCGATAGTTGTTTTCTGGTTCACCCATGTAGTGTAGACTCACTTAGGACTTGATGATCGACGAATGTGAAACTGATGAAGCCACAGGGTTCGTGAGATCGAACCAGCCGAACCCTGCAATTCTACCTAGGCGAACCTTGTGCTAATTGCCGAACCATTGATCAACGAATCCTAGATGCTGCGAACCTTCCCATGTGCGACGAACCTTGGTGCAGGGACCGAACCTTTCATCATTCCCAGCCGAACCCATGCAGCAGCCGAACTAAATCACATGCAGTGAACCTAGAAGCTTTGGCCACCCTTGGGGTCTCCCGAACCTGCTGCTCAATCAACGAACCATTCCGAACCATGTTATGCCGACGAAACTTTGTTGTCATCAAGGCCGGTGAACCCATGCACTACAACCAGCCGAACCCTTGATCTGGAAAGCACCGAACCCATATAAACGAACCCTTAGGTTCGTTGGGTTCTTCACTATACCGAACCTATGGGTGAGGGTAGTTCTAGCCGAACCTTAGTCAATGGATCCAATAGGTTCGCTGGACGTGGATGGTCCCAATCCCTCAGTTCTCGACTGGATTAGGCGCACTCTTTTTTCTATTGGGCTAGCTTAGGCCCAAGATCTATAGTCCGGCCCACGACATGGAGCAAGTCATGCGGGCCACCCTTTTATTTATTCCGGCCCAACATATCTAGCCGGCCCCCATGGCTGTTTAGCCCAATTCCTTATTCGGCCCAAGTCATAAAGCCCACTCAATTGTGATGGGTCCATGCATCTCCACCGACCCATCCCTTTGGTCTAAGCCCAACTTTCGGCCCATGATGTAGCCAACCGGCCCATGTAGTTATTTCTAGAACCATAATCGGCCCACAAACATTTGAGGCCCACTTTTAGCCTAAAGTCCAATTGATTGATACACGATCTATTCTATTCCGGCCCACTTATTAGAATACAACTTAGCATATCATAACACATGCAACGTTAAATTTTACAAGAAGAATGTTCTGGTTATTTATTAACTATGAAGTTATTATTCAATATACTAAAAAGTATAAGGATTTAAAATCTTTGAACAAAAACTTGAGTTATAGTTATGAACCATAGAAGTTCAAGACTATCTATCCTAATAAGTATAAGAGGGCCGAAAGATGACCGTGACTCACAAGTGTTAGCCAAATTTAGGCTAACACATACACGCAGACACATCATTACTGTCACACCCCCAAATTCCCACTCGTGGTGTCAGTCCACGTGGGTGTGACGTGGCCAGGATCACAGCTCATGGTCATATAGAACGACTCTATATGAGTTACACAATCACACAGGTATGTAAAATAACATAGTTTCATTCAATATGCAGCGGAAAGTGTTTTAACATCATAAGATAAATAAGTTGCAGCGGAAAGTAAATTGTTTAACAGACACTACATTGATCAAATTGTTTTAAAAACACATTAAATGCACACAACGCCTAAGACATGAGTCTATATGAAAGCCAGACTCCTTAGCATGTCCTTGTGCGTGTCCTTGCGTGTGCTCCATCAATTACCTGAGAATACATGCGAAAAGTGTCAACTAAAAACTTGGTGAGTTCACAGGTTTAGACAGACACAAATAGTAAACAGATATATACTGGGTATGTTAAGTTTTGTTGTTGGATACTACGATCCGTGGAGTGTGTCAGTTCATCTTACCGAAACTAGACTGTTTCCGTTTGCCTTCGCGGGTCATCGTTGAACCCGCATTCCCATCGAAATTACACTCGTTATGACCTCCAGTCAACATTGGTGCCGAGTGGGGCTAGTCAAACCCAGTAGTACTACGTAATTACGACTCGTTTGATACACAACTAACGGTAAGGATAAGTGAGGACTTTAAGCGATATAAGTTACACTCGAAAATGGTTTTCACAACATACCAGTCATACATCTAAAACAGTTGCATAGTATTCTCACCCCAATAGTTTGGCAAATCAGTTAAAAAGTAAAAGTGGGGCCGTAAACTCACCTGAGTTTGTGAAATACGTTTGCTCAAATAGTGTAGCTCGCCGGCTAGTAGTCACCTATATCACATAGGTACTATGAGTTCGTGTTTGCGTACATGTGGGCCTCACAGGACCGTGTTCGTGTTTTAACAATACCAAGTTGTTAAGTGGGTCGTGTTGACCGCATTTGACCGTGTTGACCGTGTTTGACCTAACGACCCGTTGGTGATGGTTTTGGATCAAGTGCTCGTGTAATGTGCGATTTAGTGTCGCGTGAAGTGTACGGATACCATAAATCATTCCTATGAGGAAACTTACTATTTATAGTAAGTTCCTATTTTAGGAAAGTTTCCACATTAGGCAGGTCATGCATTAAATCACATTCCGATTATTCTAACATGCATATTTATCCTAAATGAGCATGTTATCACATAGCACATAGTTGCACATTGCCGGTTTAGCATAGTTTGCGCGTAAAAGTTTCTAAAATTAGAAAGTTTCTAAATTAAGCATATATCATCAAGTTTGGCAACCAATATCATCTAACATCATCATATTAGTCCTAAATAGTCCGTTAATCAGGATCGTTACGACTAACATGTGACAAATCATCGACTTAGCAAAATAAAGTTACTATTTTTAGTAACTTATGAAAATAACCAATTCAAGTCTCCCAACAACATAATTGTCACACCCCCAAATTTCCACTTGTGGCAAATGTCCACGTGGATGTGACGTGTCCAGAATCACAGCTCAAGGTCATATAGAACACCTCTATATGCGTTTACAAATCCAAGTTTGACACATACACAATTAAAGTAGTTTGCAACGGAAAAAGTATTTCATCATATAGCAGCGGAATATTCAAATGTTTGACATATGCAGCGGAAATCAAAAGTTGTTAAACACTACGATGTTTGATAAAGATACATATTCATAATAAACAGTGTTTGTATGAAAACATAGATAAATGCATGCAGATCCTATGCTCGATTCCCTACGTGCATTCCTGGCATCCATAGCCTGCTAGTTACCTGAGAATACAAGTTTGAAAACAAGTGTCAACACGATGGTTGGTGAGTTCACAGGTTTTGATATACATATAGTAATAAAAGTGTGTCATGCTGTTTATCAATGTTAGTACCGAGCCCTAGGCCCAAAGTGTCAGTGCGTCACTACCGAACTAGACTTGTTTGCTCTTGCCTCCGCTATGCCTCGTATACATAGCAAGTTAGGTCAGAATTTGCACGGGTTATGACACTCAGTCAACATGGTGCCCCGTGGGGTTAGTCATTCCCTAATGGATCCATCCAAATCTACCACGTTGTTCGTACATTAACGGTAAGACTTTGTGAGGGCTTGTAACGAATTCAACACTTAATGTTTGTCCAATAAACCAGCATACACAATAGTGTTTGTACAGTAATAAATGTTTGACTCGATGCAACTAGTATTCTCCCCCTATTTAAAAGCATTTGAAAAAGAGTAAAGAGGGGCCGTAAACTCACCTTAGTGATGAAGTAGTGTGTAAGCTCCTGAATCGTCAAGTAGCACGTCGGTCACCGGCAACCTATAGCGTATACCGTACGTGAGTTTGTGTAAGTGACCGTGCTAGTGTTCGTGTTAGTGCTCGTGTTTGTGTCCAACAACCCTTGGTTGTTCATGTTTGTCCGTGTCGGTCCACAATGACTGTGTTTGCTCGTGTTGGTCCACATTGACCGTGTTTGACCATGTTTGACCGTGTTTGACCGTGTTTGACCAAAATTGACCGTGTCAAGTCAACGACCCGTTGGTGATCCGTGTGAGGGTTTGTGACTCGTGTAGCAATTGTGTAAGTGTTTGTCGTGTGCGAAATGCGCAAGTCGCGTCTATGGACAACTTACTATTTATAGTAAGTTTCCATTTATGGAAAGTTCGCAAAGCATGACGGTTTTATATTTCTAACGTGTTCAATAGTCCTACGGGATCATGTTAACACATAGCACATCATCATACGGGTTCACATAAGTCGTTTACAACATGTTAGTGCACAAAAGTTTCCTAAAATGGAAAGTTTCCATTTTTAGCATACGTGACATCGGAAACCATCTAACTTAGCATCTAATCATCATGTTATAACATATTAAGTCGTTTAGCATGCTCAAATAATTCAAAACGTTCATAAGTTGGTTTTTATAAAAATAAAGTTACTAAATATAGTAACTTTCTAATTTTGCATAGAAATGACCATTTAACATTTCTAAACCAATTTTTATATCACCAATCATCATAATAAACCACTTAACACCATTTAATCATGTCATCTCATCCCAAATTATCATTTAACAACATTCTAACTAAAAAGTTACTAAAAATAGTAACAATGCCAAATATGACTACAAACACCATCAAAACCACTTTCTAACAAATCAAATCATCATATTATCATCCTAACAACAATTCTACATACATGCATGCTCATTATTTTCACCAAATCATCAACTTGTAACTAAAAGTTACTAAAAATGGCAAGTTTGTCTACAAATCACATTTTAACCATCCTAATCACAATCTAATCTTGCAAGGACACTTATACATCATCATGAATCATTTCAACATCAACAAGACTATCTAAAATACCTTAGATCATACATGCATGTCCATATCTCATCACAAAACATCATTTTAAGCAACAAGACCCATACTCATCATCATAGATCATCATAGATCATCATCTAAACACTTTAGATCATCATAAAACACATTAAAATCAACAAACCCAGAAGATAAGTTCGTGCATGTGGAGTGCTAGTGATTGCATGTGGCCAAAATGGCTTGCATGTGGGTTTAGAGGTGATTTTAGGCTACTTTGAGTGTAGATACTACCTCACTAAGCTTCAAATCCACGAGTTGGAGCCTGGAGCAGGTTGTGAGGCTTCTGGAAATGGTTGAAGAAGGGATTCCAGCTGCTAGAAGGAGTTGATGATGATGATAAGCACCCACAATGGCTTCCTCAAGCTTCCTAAGCTCCAAGTTCTTCACCCCAAGCTTTTCAAAGGTGCTCCAATGGCTTCCAATGGATCAAATGGCAGGTTGCAGGTGTTCTAGGAGGTGAATAGGTCGGATGGTTGAGTGTGAGCCGAGGGAAATGAGTGTGTAGGTGTGATGATGGGTTTTGGAAGTTTAAAAAGGTGATTTTGCGAATCTGGTGCCCCAGGCGTAACGCCTGGCGTGGTTGTGCAAGTTGGTACGTTACGCGCGGATCCAGACAGACGAGGCGCTCATATTTCATCCGCGCGTATCGCCTGTCGCGGGCATCCCGGGTCAGGCGTACCGCCTGGCCTGAATTTCAAGCCCAATAAGCTTGTTTTGTTGTTCTGGCCCATTCTCGCCCGTTTCTCGACTGTAAAACATCATTTGAGTGTCGTTTGGACTCTATTGGTCAATTATCGGCCATAATTGACTTGTGACAATGTTTCGTGAGGTTTTGAGTGTTGTGCTACACAATGTGTTAGACGTTCACCAACGTTCGTGTGTTTTGACACGTGTGTGCTGTTCGTCGATAATTCCACGAATTATCTAGTCATGTGTCAGTGTTCGTACTGTCGTGCCACGTGTCACACTAAATTAATCTAACTTTAGTGCCACGTGTACATAATACATTTAAATAAGCATTTAAATAAATAAGATGCTGACCTGTAAATTACGGGGTGTCACATCCTCCCCATGTTAGAAAGAATTTCGTCCCGAAATTCAACTTGTGTTGTTAACGTTTGTCTGTTCCGCGAACAGGTGTGGGTACTTTTGTTTCATCTGGTCCTCACGTTCCCACGTGAATTCCGGTCCTCGTCGCGAATTCCATCGTACTTTTACAATCGGGATTTTACTGAGTTTGAGCTTCTTGGTTTCCCGGTCCATAATCTCCACCGGTTCCTCAACAAAGTTCAATTGTTCGTCGATTTGTATTTCCTCGAGAGGAATAACAAGTGTTTCATCTGATAGGCACTTCTTGAGGTTTGAGATGTGGAATACGTTGTGTACGCTGCTCAGTTCAACCGGCAGGTTCAGTTCGTAGGCTACAGGGCCTATTCGTTTTGTAATCTCGAACGGTCCAATGTAACGAGGGTTCAACTTTCCTCGTTTTCCAAACCGAATGACACCTTTCCAGGGCGAGACCTTGAGTAACACTCTGTCTCCCACCTGGAACTCTAACGGTTTGCGTCGCTTGTCGGCGTAGCTTTTCTGTCTGTCCCGAGCTGCTGCCATTCGTTTGCGTATTTGCATGATCTTCTCAGTTGTCTCGTGCACCAGTTCTGGACCAGTCAGTTGGCTGTCTCCAACTTCCGCCCAGCAGATGGGTGATCGACACTTACGTCCGTAAAGTGCCTCGAATGGTGCAGCTTGAATGCTAGTGTGGTAGCTATTGTTATATGAAAACTCAACTAACGGTAGGTGAGATTCCCAGCTACTTCCAAAGTCAATAACGCATGCCCGTAGCATGTCCTCCAGTGTCTGTATGGTTCGCTCACTCTGCCCGTCCGTCTGCGGGTGGTAAGCGGTACTCATGTCCAATCTCGTGCCCAAAGCCTTATGCAAGGACTTCCAGAAATGAGACGTGAATCGACTGTCGCGATCAGATATGATTGAGATTGGCACTCCATGTCGAGTGACCACTTCCTTCAAATAAATCCGAGTGAGTTTGTCTAGCTTGTCAGTCTCTTTAATGGGTAGGAAATGAGCAGACTTCGTCAGTCGGTCTACGATAACCCAGATGGTATCGCATCCACTTGCCGTCTTAGGCAGTTTAGTGATGAAGTCCATGGAAATCTGTTCCCATTTCCACATTGGTAATTCCGGTTGTTGAAGTAACCCTGATGGCTTCTGGTACTCAACTTTGACTTTTGAGCACGTTAAGCACTTACTTACGTAAGTTGCTATCTCAGCTTTCATGTTTGGCCACCAATAGGTTGTCTTCAAGTCGTGATACATCTTGTCAGAGCCCGGATGTACGGAATACCGGCTCTTGTGAGCTTCGTCCATCACTACTTCTCTCAATCCTCCGTAGCGTGGAATCCAGATTCGATCCGTTAAATAGTAAGCTCCGTCGTCTTTTGCCTTTATTTGTTTATCCATGCCACGCATGGCTTCGAGAGTAAGGTTTTCAGTTTTCAGAGCTTCCTGTTGTGCTATCCGAATTTGATTCGGTAGTTCAGAATGGATCGTGAGTTGTAGGGCACGCACGCGTTTTGTCGTTTCTTTTCGGCTCAGTGCGTCGGCCACTACGTTTGCTTTGCCTGGATGGTACTTGATAGCGCAATCATAATCGCCGATGAGTTCGACCCATCTTCGCTGTCTCATGTTCAGTTCCTTCTGATCGAAGATGTGTTGTAGGCTTTTATGATCGGTAAAGATAGTGCATTTTGTGCCATACAAGTAGTGTCGCCAGATCTTTAAAGCAAACACTACGGCTCCCAACTCAAGATCATGAGTCGTGTAGTTCTTCTCATGCACCTTCAGTTGTCGTGAAGCGTAGGCTATCACTTTCTCGCGTTGCATGAGCACGCAACCGAGTCCTTGTTTCGAGGCGTCGCAATACACCACGAATTCATCACATCCTTCCGGTAGGGATAGGATAGGTGCAGTGCATAGTTTCTGTTTTAACAAGTTAAATGCAGCCTCCTGTTTGTCTCCCCAATCGAATTTCTTATCTTTATGTGTCAAGGACGTCAACGATTGGGCAATCTTTGAGAATCCTTCGATAAATCTCCGGTAGTACCCGGCCAGACCTAGGAATTGTCGCACCTCAGTCGGAGTCTTGGGTGCTTCCCAGTTCTTAATTGCTTCAATCTTGGCTGGGTCTACGTGTATTCCCTGCTCATTAACCACGTGTCCAAGGAATTGGACTTCGCGAATCCAAAAGTCGCATTTTGAAAGCTTTGCGTACAACTGCTCTTTCTTTAATAGTTCTAAGACTAGCCTCAAATGCTCAGCATGTTCTTCCCGATTCTTTGAGTAAATCAGAATGTCGTCAATGAACACTATTACGAATTTATCAAGGTAAGGTTTGCACACTCTATTCATGAGATCCATGAACACGGCTGGTGCGTTGGTCAGTCCAAAGGGCATAACCAAAAATTCGTAGTGTCCGTATCGGGTTCTAAAGGCAGTCTTAGGAATATCATTCTCCTGTATCCTCAATTGATGGTAACCCGATCTTAAATCGATCTTGGAATAGTAGCTTGACCCTTGCAACTGGTCAAACAGATCGTCTATTCGCGGTAAGGGATATCGATTCTTGATCGTCACCTTGTTCAGCTCTCTGTAGTCGATACACATACGGAATGATCCGTCTTTCTTCTTTACGAACAAGACCGGTGCTCCCCAAGGTGAGAAGCTTGGTCTGATAAATCCCTTGTCTAACAGTTCCTGCAACTGGTTAGACAGTTCCTGCATCTCCGTTGGTGCTAATCGGTATGGAGCTTTGGCAATTGGTGCTGCTCCTGGTGTGAGGTCTATCTGAAACTCGACTTGTCGTTTCGGAGGTAGTCCAGGTAGGTCTTCGGGAAATACTTCGGGAAAATCGCGGACTACGGCGATGTCCTCAATCTTCCTCTCTTTCTTTGGTTGTTCCGCAATGAGAGCTAGTATTGCGGTGTATCCCTTTTGGAGATACTTGTTTGCTTTCATACACGACATGATGTTCAGAGGTACTCCCCGTCGTTCCCCCTGAATCGAGATCTGTTCACCGTTCTGCAACGTTACTCGTACAACTTTCTCGTTGCATACAATCTCGGCTTGGTTAGCAGATAACCAGTCCATTCCAACGACCACATCAAAGCTTCCGAGTGTTACCGGCATCAAATCGATCTCAAGTTCGTGACCTGCCAAGGTCATAGCGCATCCTCGAAGAATGTGTTGCGTTTCGATCAACTTGCCGTCGGCTAATTCTACAGTATACTTGTAGTCTAGTGGTGTTGGGGTAATATCTAGTAATTTGCTAAACTCACTAGATATAAAGCTCCTATCGGCACCGGTATCAAATAATATGCTAGCATAGACATTATTTAAAAGAAACGTACCGGTTACGATATTTGGGTCATCCTTGGCTTCTCCCGAGCCAATCACAAAAGCTCTTCCTTTGGCCGCTCCTCCTCCGGCCTTCTTCAGTTGAGGACAATCCCTCCTCATGTGGCCCGGCTTGCCACATTCATAACACCCTCTAAGAGTGTTCTGGTTGTTGTTGTTATTCTGGTTCTGGTTGTGGTTGGGATTGTTGTTGTTGATGGGGAATCTTGTTCTGCAATCCTTGGCCATATGGCCGTGTCTTCCGCACTTCAAGCAACGGTATCGTTCGCATTGCCCGGAGTGGTGGTATGAACATCGGTTGCACAATGGGTATTTCCCCTGATATACACCCTTCCCCTTGTCATCGGGTTGGGTGGCAGTGAAAGCTCTGGCTGGTGCAGATTTTTGTTGTTGTTGGGGTTGATGAGCTTGCTGGTGGCTGGGTTCCCACTTCCTCTTCTGGCTCTCTTGAGGCTTCACATGCTCGCCTCGTTTTGGTAGCTTGCCCTGCGCTACAGCTTGATCGGTCAGTTTATGAGCCAGTCTGATCAGTGGTTGGATGGTGGTGATGTCAGACGCCATCACTATGCTTTGGAATTGCTCGGGCAGTCCACTGATGAACTGCTCGATCTTCTTGTATTCCGGCGTCACCATAGCCGGGCATAGCTTACACAGCTCATGAAATCGAGTACAATATTGCTCGATCTCCGATCCCACCATCTTATGTACCCAGAATTCCGCTTCCAGTTTGCGGATCTCATCACGAGGACAATATTCCTCATGCAGCAGTCGGGTGAAGTCGGTCCATGACATGGAGTTGGCACCGTCCAACCCCAAGGTTTGAACATGGGTGTTCCACCATGTAAGAGCTGGTCCCTCCAGTGTACCGGTTGCATACTTGACCCGGTTTTCTTCAGAACATTCGCACATGGCGAACACAGATTCTGCCTTCTCCACCCAACGAAGCATACCAACAGCTCCCTCAGTTCCCTTGAATTTGTGAGGGTGGCAGTTCAGGAAGGATTTGAAAGAACATCCCTTGTTGTTGTTGTTGCCTTGCGATCCTGTTGTTCAGAAACCAATGTCGTGTGTTAGTGCGTGTTAGCTACACTATGTTAGTCATGTTAGGCAAGTGTTGGTACCGTTGTTAGTGCCACTCATTTCGCTGGCCTGTTTGTTTGCCTCGTACTCAGCGAGCATCCGGTTGAATCTGCGTTCAACCATCATGTTGATTCTTGCCTTTTCGGCCTTGCGTTTGAGTCTTAGGGCATTTGCTCCTCTCCCCGACATGTTCTATACGGAAGGTTAGAATGTTAGTTAGCATGGGTTCGAGCATTAGCCAATGTCATAAGAGAAGTCAAGTCAGATGTTATGTCAGAAGTCAGATCATATGTCATGCTAGTAGTCAAGTCAGATGTTATGTTATCATGGTCAACATGTAATAAGTAAGACAAAACATAATTCTCATTAATAATAAGCTTGAAGTACAATGATTTCAAAAGGAAATACATAATAAGTTTTTCGAGCACATCCCGCTCGTCTAGGCCAAAATAAGAAAATACAAAATACAACAGTCCACTAGTCAGAATCCATGGAGACATGTGAAATATCGCTAGCAGCGTCTCCGTCATCATCATCCTCCTCCGGATCCTCATTAGGATCCTCATCAAGGTCCTCTTCTTCGAGGTCCTCGGCCTCGAATTCAGGACCATCCTCCTGAGGTGGCTCCTCAATAAACTGTGCAGCCCATGCATTAAACATGGCATCACTGGCCTGCACCATGGCCTGAGTCTCGGTGATGTCCGTCCGATTCTCGATGATACGCACGTCGTGTTCCTGCACGACATCGACGACCTGTCCATGCTCGGTCAGTAGTTGGGACATTTGGAGTCGTAGAGCCTCCATCTGAGCTTCCAGTCTGTTGTTGCGCTCCTCTAGCTGATCGTTTCGCCTTTCTAGACGATCGTTTCTCTCACGAAGAGCCCGGAACTCATCAGTTAGTTCCCTACTCTTCCGAATCACCTGTCGTGTGCAAGCCACGTGTGCCGCAAACGCCTGCTCTGTCGACACTCCGAGTGGTGGTAAACGGTGGCCTGGAGTGGTGTCGCCGGGATATCGATAAGGTGGTACTCTCTCCTCTATGATCCAGCTCTGTATGATGGCGGGTAGCCATCCCCAGTACCTAGCCCGTGCTGAGTCCCTAGCCCTCCGATCCATCTCGGCATCGACCTGGGCTACGATGCTCTCGACGCGTCGCCGACTCTCGGCAGCCATGTCATCAGGGATCTGGTGTCGGTCGGTGCTCCTGCTAGTGTTATCGTCAGCCATCCTGCATGTTTTTAAGTTAGTAAGCAACAGTTCGATAAGTAATAACGTCATCATTGTGCAAGTTCTACGTGTAGTGTCTACAGTTGAGCAATGGCTATAGTCTAAGTTTACTACATGCAAACCTAGTTCCCTATAACCAAGGCTCTGATACCAGTCTGTCACACCCCCAAATTTCCACTTGTGGCAAATGTCCACGTGGATGTGACGTGTCCAGAATCACAGCTCAAGGTCATATAGAACACCTCTATATGCGTTTACAAATCCAAGTTTGACACATACACAATTAAAGTAGTTTGCAACGGAAAAAGTATTTCATCATATAGCAGCGGAATATTCAAATGTTTGACATATGCAGCGGAAATCAAAAGTTGTTAAACACTACGATGTTTGATAAAGATACATATTCATAATAAACAGTGTTTGTATGAAAACATAGATAAATGCATGCAGATCCTATGCTCGATTCCCTACGTGCATTCCTGGCATCCATAGCCTGCTAGTTACCTGAGAATACAAGTTTGAAAACAAGTGTCAACACGATGGTTGGTGAGTTCACAGGTTTTGATATACATATAGTAATAAAAGTGTGTCATGCTGTTTATCAATGTTAGTACCGAGCCCTAGGCCCAAAGTGTCAGTGCGTCACTACCGAACTAGACTTGTTTGCTCTTGCCTCCGCTATGCCTCGTATACATAGCAAGTTAGGTCAGAATTTGCACGGGTTATGACACTCAGTCAACATGGTGCCCCGTGGGGTTAGTCATTCCCTAATGGATCCATCCAAATCTACCACGTTGTTCGTACATTAACGGTAAGACTTTGTGAGGGCTTGTAACGAATTCAACACTTAATGTTTGTCCAATAAACCAGCATACACAATAGTGTTTGTACAGTAATAAATGTTTGACTCGATGCAACTAGTATTCTCCCCCTATTTAAAAGCATTTGAAAAAGAGTAAAGAGGGGCCGTAAACTCACCTTAGTGATGAAGTAGTGTGTAAGCTCCTGAATCGTCAAGTAGCACGTCGGTCACCGGCAACCTATAGCGTATACCGTACGTGAGTTTGTGTAAGTGACCGTGCTAGTGTTCGTGTTAGTGCTCGTGTTTGTGTCCAACAACCCTTGGTTGTTCATGTTTGTCCGTGTCGGTCCACAATGACTGTGTTTGCTCGTGTTGGTCCACATTGACCGTGTTTGACCATGTTTGACCGTGTTTGACCGTGTTTGACCAAAATTGACCGTGTCAAGTCAACGACCCGTTGGTGATCCGTGTGAGGGTTTGTGACTCGTGTAGCAATTGTGTAAGTGTTTGTCGTGTGCGAAATGCGCAAGTCGCGTCTATGGACAACTTACTATTTATAGTAAGTTTCCATTTATGGAAAGTTCGCAAAGCATGACGGTTTTATATTTCTAACGTGTTCAATAGTCCTACGGGATCATGTTAACACATAGCACATCATCATACGGGTTCACATAAGTCGTTTACAACATGTTAGTGCACAAAAGTTTCCTAAAATGGAAAGTTTCCATTTTTAGCATACGTGACATCGGAAACCATCTAACTTAGCATCTAATCATCATGTTATAACATATTAAGTCGTTTAGCATGCTCAAATAATTCAAAACGTTCATAAGTTGGTTTTTATAAAAATAAAGTTACTAAATATAGTAACTTTCTAATTTTGCATAGAAATGACCATTTAACATTTCTAAACCAATTTTTATATCACCAATCATCATAATAAACCACTTAACACCATTTAATCATGTCATCTCATCCCAAATTATCATTTAACAACATTCTAACTAAAAAGTTACTAAAAATAGTAACAATGCCAAATATGACTACAAACACCATCAAAACCACTTTCTAACAAATCAAATCATCATATTATCATCCTAACAACAATTCTACATACATGCATGCTCATTATTTTCACCAAATCATCAACTTGTAACTAAAAGTTACTAAAAATGGCAAGTTTGTCTACAAATCACATTTTAACCATCCTAATCACAATCTAATCTTGCAAGGACACTTATACATCATCATGAATCATTTCAACATCAACAAGACTATCTAAAATACCTTAGATCATACATGCATGTCCATATCTCATCACAAAACATCATTTTAAGCAACAAGACCCATACTCATCATCATAGATCATCATAGATCATCATCTAAACACTTTAGATCATCATAAAACACATTAAAATCAACAAACCCAGAAGATAAGTTCGTGCATGTGGAGTGCTAGTGATTGCATGTGGCCAAAATGGCTTGCATGTGGGTTTAGAGGTGATTTTAGGCTACTTTGAGTGTAGATACTACCTCACTAAGCTTCAAATCCACGAGTTGGAGCCTGGAGCAGGTTGTGAGGCTTCTGGAAATGGTTGAAGAAGGGATTCCAGCTGCTAGAAGGAGTTGATGATGATGATAAGCACCCACAATGGCTTCCTCAAGCTTCCTAAGCTCCAAGTTCTTCACCCCAAGCTTTTCAAAGGTGCTCCAATGGCTTCCAATGGATCAAATGGCAGGTTGCAGGTGTTCTAGGAGGTGAATAGGTCGGATGGTTGAGTGTGAGCCGAGGGAAATGAGTGTGTAGGTGTGATGATGGGTTTTGGAAGTTTAAAAAGGTGATTTTGCGAATCTGGTGCCCCAGGCGTAACGCCTGGCGTGGTTGTGCAAGTTGGTACGTTACGCGCGGATCCAGACAGACGAGGCGCTCATATTTCATCCGCGCGTATCGCCTGTCGCGGGCATCCCGGGTCAGGCGTACCGCCTGGCCTGAATTTCAAGCCCAATAAGCTTGTTTTGTTGTTCTGGCCCATTCTCGCCCGTTTCTCGACTGTAAAACATCATTTGAGTGTCGTTTGGACTCTATTGGTCAATTATCGGCCATAATTGACTTGTGACAATGTTTCGTGAGGTTTTGAGTGTTGTGCTACACAATGTGTTAGACGTTCACCAACGTTCGTGTGTTTTGACACGTGTGTGCTGTTCGTCGATAATTCCACGAATTATCTAGTCATGTGTCAGTGTTCGTACTGTCGTGCCACGTGTCACACTAAATTAATCTAACTTTAGTGCCACGTGTACATAATACATTTAAATAAGCATTTAAATAAATAAGATGCTGACCTGTAAATTACGGGGTGTCACAATAATCCTCACAATATCATCATATAATCACTAAATAAACATGTTAGACTCATAACATTATCATATTCATAAATCATTCGCAAACTTGCGCTAAAAAAATTACTATTTTTAGTAACATTTATAAAAAGCATACTTTGACGATTCTAACCATTCCTATATATCAAATAACCATCCTTTAACTTCTAAACATCATTCTTAAACATAACATATAGACCTAAACATGCGAATGTAGTCATCTCATCAAGAACACACATGTTGTAACGATAAAGTTACTATTTATGGTAACAATCACATATTTGACATTTCTTGACCATAAACAACCATTCTAATCACATGGAACATCATCAATAACGTTATCAATAACATCTCAATATTGAAAATCATCTAAAACATTGTAGATCATACATGCATGTTGATTAAAGTGCATATTTCATAACCAAATCAACAAATCAACATCATAATCAATCAAAATCATCATGGATGGTTATAGAATCATCAAATCAGTAAATAACACCTTCAATAACAGATCTACAACATTAAAATTTCGTGTTTAAGTGTGTGATGGTGATGCATGTGGGTATTTCCCCTTGCATGTGTGCCTAAAGGTGATTTTAAGCAAGATTGAACATAGAACTACCTCCTTGAGCTAACTTCCAACTAGGGTGTCGACCACACAGCAGCTAGAGGCCTGAGAATCTTCTGAAATCGTCCAAGGAGGGTGGCACAAGTAGTGGGATGAGCTAGATGGCCTTCCAAGGTCTTCTTGCACTTCAAATCTTCAATGGAACCTTCAAGATAGCTTCTTTGCAGCTCCAAGGGTGATATCAGAGGGTTGTGGGTCGAGAAGGAGGGTTTTCAGACGATGGAATCGGATAGGGGTGTAACAGAATGATTAATCTTGAAGTTATAAAGATTTTTTCGTGTTGGGGTCGTCGCGTACCGCGACAACTGTCCAAAAAGTATCATCACGTACCACGATGATTAAAATAATCATTCTGTTCCCGAAACACGCCGCGTACCGCGATGGTGGAAGTTGATCGGCCGTCGTGTACCCCGATGGTTTTCGGAGAGTTCAAATTCTCCCGCCCAGGCTTCGCGTACCGCGAAGGCCCAATTGGGTGCCCATCGCGTACCGCGATGGGTCTCGGTTGAGCCCAATAAGCCCAATTTCATGGTTTTGAGCCGAATTTCTCGTATTTCTCGAATACGATCACCGTTTCTCGACACATAAGTGTTGTTCTACTAACTTAGGTTCTCCGGAACCTAATTGTGCAGTGTAAGTGTACTGTGGTTCGATCCGTTCACCAACGTTCGTCATTCAAGACACATGCGAGTTTCGTGCGATAATTCCTATAATCATCGGGTATTTGGTCTGTTGTGCCACGTGTCACACTAAATACAAATATTCTAGTGCCACGTATGAAATAATAATACACATTATTATTAAAATAAAACAAACGCTGACCTGGAAATTGCGAGGTGTCACAATTACAAACTTATACTTATAAACTACAAACACTATGAAATCAATACAGGAACGTGAACATCATACCAAGTGCAAACAAAGAGCGCACGCATTTCTATTCTACTTAGTCAACCACTTCGGACATAAGGTGAGTTCATTTGTCCCTTTTTAAACTTATTTGTTTTACTTCGGGACTGAGAAGCATGTTAAACATTTTCATAAAATTATTGAAAGATTGTTTAATGCTTTAAACTTAAACTTGAAACTTATGTTGAAACGTATGATTGAAACTTAGTATTCTTTGAAAGATAGTAGACTTGCAACTTATACATTAAACTTGTAGCTTGAAACCACATGTTAGATGCTTATGAGACTTGATGCTTATACTTGGGGAAACATTATACTTTAAATAGAAGACTTGATGCTTATACATGTGAAACTTTATACTTTAGACATGAGACTTGAGACTTATACTTGTGAAACTTTATACTTTAAACATGAGACATGAGACTTATACTTGTGAAACTTTATACTTTCAACATGAGACTTAAGGTCTATACTTGTGAAACTTTATACTTTAAACAATGTGTGAGACTTGATACAAACTTATGGGATTTATGATGAAACATTGTGTGAACACTTGAAACTTTATGCTTGAAACTACTAATTGCGCATGAAACATGGTACATATATCTAATCATAGGCTACGTAATGGCTAAACTACTGGTAATCCAGAGCTTGTACCTATGGATTGAGATATATGTAAAACATAAACGTAACGAGACTAAGCTATTACCTATATAAGAGACATGTAATTGCTAAACTACTGGTAGTCCAGAGCTTTTGGTCTGCTCATATGAGGTATGTAATTGCTAAACATAAACATTACGATGCTAAGCTATTATCTATATAAGAGACATGTAATGGCTAAACTACTGGTAATCCAGAGCTTTTGTCTGCTTATATGAGATATGTAATTGCTGGAATTACTTGTGTATGCATGGCTTGTGTCTATGTATGAGATATGTAATTGCTAAACTACTGGTAAACCAGAGCTTTTATCTTGTATAGGAGACACGTAATTGCTAGACTAAGCTTAACTAATCTGTGAGCTACGTAATTGCTAAACTACTGCTAGTGCAGAGCTTGTATTCATGCAGGAGATTAGGGACAGCTAAACTATGTGCGTGTGAAACTTGATGCTTGATAAACATACTTTGAAACTAACACTTGTAAACAATATAGACTTGTAAACTTTGAAACAGACAACAAAAGCTTTGATGAGGAATGGGTTGATTGGTAGGTGAAATGCTTAATTATTATTAACAACAGTGTCATATCTGGATTAGTATGTGGTGGGATGTTGGCTAGGGCTTGTCCCTTACATATGTCCTATATATAAGCATACCGATTTGGATATTACATGTGGAGTTAATGAGGTTAAGGTTTTACCGAAGGAGGTTTGTTAAGACTATTTTAAACTTATAAACTTTATGAACTCACCAACCATTGTGTTGACCTTGTTTTCTTACATGCATTCTCAGGTGATGAACAGGCTTAATCTAAGGCTTTGGATTGCATACTAGGCGGCCCAGATAGAGGACCTAGTAGACTTTTGTGAAGCACATCTTTTGTTGATGATACATATTACTTTTGATAGGTTTACTTAGTTAAATTGCAGAACATTGATATTGTAATTTAACTTTGTAATCCTAGTTATCATTTGATTGTGCTTAGTTATTCTTAAACATTGATGCTATGTAAACAATCTGATCATCACGATTATCACCCGCGATATCACGCCCCGGGAACCTTCCGCCCGACGGGGACTCCGATCCAACCCCGCCGGCTCGGGGTGTGACATGAACAATCTATGGGTTTGTTTGTGTTATGCTTGTTGGTATCATTGGTGATGTGTCAAATGTTATGTTTGGGTATGCTATAAGTTTTGTTTTTAGTTTATTTTTATGGCTGGATTGGGGGGAGAAATTAGTCATGCTAAAAAGGTATTTTCAAACTTGAAAACTCACAAAAATAACCTAAAGACCCATACATTGGGGACAATGTATCCCAAGTGTGGGGATGAGGGGAAAATTTTGAATTTTTAAAATGCCCATAGCAAATTTAAATGGATTGAGGATCAAAATTTTCATTGGAAATCATCAAATTTTGAACCATTAATACATCGGTGTAGGTCCTTTTTCATGATTAATTCTTTAAGTTGCATGATAGTAGCCTAAACAAGTGTTTTTAGAACATTTTTTGGAATAATGCATGGTTGGGAACAAGATTCTAAGAGTGAATAGCATGTAAGTTTGCATCGGTAACCCAATATCCTCCATTTCCGTGCACGTTAAACCTTCTTTTGATCTTGTTGTTGGAAACTTTATGAGTGATACCAAAGTGTTTATCTAATTAGAACTTGTGTTGAGATACTTGTTGAAAGCATTGCCATAACTCGCACCAAAAGAATAGAGGCATTTAGGAATACACCTTAGGAATTATTAGCCTTTTTCATTTCTAGATCCTACCTTACTGCCACCATTAGACACCAAAGTTGAGCCTAGCATGTTCTTTGTTCAACCCAATGATGTTTACCCAATTAGCCTTTTTGATTTTAAACCCTTAGTGGTACAATTCAAGTAAAGTAGTGAGTTGTGAGTCAATAGTAGTATTATGAAAAAAAAAGAAAAAAGAGAGAGAGAGAAAAAGAAAGAAAAAGCAAATATCAGGTCAAAATGACCATGATAAAATGCAAGAAAAAGAGTCAATGTAATAATAGAATGATGTTCATTCGTGTGTTCAATAATTTGGATTGCCACAACCACTTTCGTCACTTTCAAAAATCCTTATCCCTACCTTTAACCTTAGCCTAACATCATAACCCATTCAAGACCTCTTGATTTGTGCGTGTTATGTGTGAATCGTTGGATATTTGATCTCAATACAAGCTTATGATGATGGTAACTCACTTTTGGTTGAGTGTTCAAATATATATACTAGTACATCTTATTAGTCCAGAAACAACCGAGAGGAGAGTCATTGTGAGGGGTGTATTACTTACATGTGAAATCCTTGAAGAATCTCAATCCTAATTAAGGGTTATTACATGTTTTGGACTTAAATTGCTTGTTTAGGTGTAAAACTATGTAATGTTGTAAGTCTTGGGAATTGATTGTAATGAAGGACCTTAACTGAGAATTGATGGGTCAAGTATGCAGTGTATTTGATTTTGATGATCCAAAAGTCCAGATGTTTGCTTGAGGAAAAGCAAAAGACAAGTGTGGGAATGTGATGTATGGGGTTTGGAATGAGGATTATGTGTGTTTAATGCTTAAACTTATACATGTTCATGTGCGTAATTGGTTGAAACTATATGACTATGCGATTTGGGTGTTTTGTAGGTTAAACGCACGGAGTGGAAGCATTTTGGAGAAATAAAACATGATTAGGAATGAATGGATTTCAAGCTTGAATGATAGAGGATTGAACGACGAGAATTTGGGCGTTTACGGTGTGAGAAACGGACTAGAAAAGAGAAAGTTATGAAGAAAACAAGATTTGGAAGATTCTGGTGGGAGTAGGCTACGCTGGAAGAGTAGGCTACGCTGCTGAGATTACCTTTTGACAGAACTTTGAAACAGTAGGCTACGCCCAGGGAGTAGCCTACGCACGTAAAAAAGCCTGCACACATTTAAACCTAAAAAATTAGGTTTTTGAAGATCCTAACTCATTCCATTCGACTTGGGACGACTTTGGACGACCTTAGAAGCAAAAATTGAAGTCTTTCCACCATTCTAATCCATCCAATTAATTCATAATCACCCATGATGAAGATCCAATCAAGTTTTGAAGATCAAATTGATGTCATGAGTGGCTAATTTCTTCGTGGTTTCCTCCGGATGGAGGATTCTTGTAAGTAGATGATTAGATTTAGTTTTCATTCTTGTTTGGAACATGCAATCTAAACATTCGATGCTTTTTGCTAGTTGTTTGATTCGTTGATTGTAAACGATTGGATTTGATTTGAACCTTAATCATTGCTTTTCAATTCCTGAGAGTTCTAGTAATTAGGATATATTAAGTTGTGTTTTGGTTTAATTAAATTCAATTGATGTTCTTGTGATAATCTTCCATTGTTTTACAATCGAAGCAAATGGTCCTTGCGCGTCACAATCAATGAATTCACACGTTCATGTCTATGTGAATTACCAATTGAAAACTAATTTAATTATCTATCTTTGAATCCAAATCTCGGAGGAATCACATTTTTCATTATTGTTTAAAACCATTTTAGTTAATTGCAATTTATTTTCAAGTTTAACAACCAAACTCTTTAATCTAAATTTACATTTTCCGTTTTAGTTAAGTTTAGGTAACAAATCAAGTAACAATTACACCATTCACAAAAACTCCTCGTGGTTCGACACCCGACTTACCCTAACTAATAAGGTAGCTAGGACTTGAGTTTTACTCTTATTTTTGACTGACACTTCGACATCGGTCAGTGAACATTAAATATATATGAGTAATATATATGAGTATAGTGAAAAACTTTATGGTTTAAAACAAAATTTTGAAATTAATTATACTTCTAGAAGGAATCAAGACAAATTGGCATGCAAGTTGAAGAACAATTTGAAAACAAATATAAAAATATTATTACTGTATAGTTAAAAAGGTGTATTTGTTTTGATACTCATCATCTATAATAATTTAAAAAGAGGTTTAAAATGCGAACATCAAATCTTATGGATACATGCTCAAGTAGTTTTATTTCTATAAAATAATATGCATCATGTTTCCTGTTCAATTAAATTACATTATATTTACAGCTTGCATTGTAGTTTTATATTAAATTAAATAAATAGTGATCCTCAATCACCGGTTAACTTAAACTCACCAAAGGTTAACCAAACAACTTCTACTCTAGTGGTTGACCTTCTTGCAATGTTTTCAGAATTGAGTCGAATCGAACGTCTTGCTGGTCAATGGTCGGATCAGATTCAAAAACCGTATAACATAATCAATACATAAATTATTCCAAAAAAATATAGAATTATACACATTTAAATAAACATATTTAATGTTTAAACAAACATAGTCATGTTAAAAAAATATATAGGGTATGGTTTTATGTTACATTCCTTGAATTTCAGTTAAAAAAAACTTAAATCCGGTCCGACTGGTGAACCAACTCAATAGGCCGGTTCATTTGAAGGTGGTTCACATGCCAGTTTTGGCTGCCCGTCTGGTCCGGTTCGGTTCTGAAAATCATGCATTCTTAACTTATTTGTGAGAGATATTGGGTTTGAATCCGCACCAAGTTATATTTGTTGAGCAAGTTAATGAGGTTTATCCAGTTGTAAGGTTTCTTCTAGGTTGGCTCAAACATACGCTTAAGAACGTCAAATGCGATAGGATAATTGAGGTCATGGGTTCAAATCTTGGCTAAAGCGGTCAGTAGGGGTTTTACCACATAGTTGGTAGCGGACTATGGTCGTAGCGCGTGGGTTGTTGGGTCTGAGGATCCATTTGGGCTATAAAGAGACATGTCACTAAGCCATCGTTAATTGTTTAAAAAAAATTATATTAAGTATCCTGTATTCCAAGCTGTTAAAAAAAACTTAAATTCATCACAACCAATACAAAAGAATCTTTTCGTTATCTTTCTTTTATTACATTCTCTCATTTGATGGTATAAAGAAATGTGAGTTGACATAATGAAGCATGTGGAAGGAGTAGCTTTAAAGAGAGCAATGAATGGTGATTGTGTGTGTATATCAGAATCAATATATCAAAGACCTAAATCTGGTAAAAAGTAGAGAATCTTGAAAAGCTGGAATATATTTATGGTTGATCCTTTGTGCAACATTTCTTCTTTTTTGATTATCAGTTTCTGGTACGTGTTTACCGTTAAGCCGTTGATGGTAAAGAGTTTGATTTTTTTTGAACGGCGAAGGTCTTAATCGTGTGAGCTCACTGTTTTCAGGTCATGTCACCAAAGTCTAGTTACCTGAACCTTCATGAGCCACTACAACCACCCCAGAAGGAAACCCCACTGAGAAACCCCATGACCCTCTCAGACCCCCTTTTCGCTGCGAAAGGGATTTGAACCCAAGACCTCTCATATGAAAGAATCTCAAGAAGAGGTATCGACTCATTCATTGGTGTAAAGAGTTTGATTATGTGTCATGTAGTTGACACAATGCTATCACATAAGAGTTAGAACTTAGAAGTATGACGCATAACTCAATCAAGTTTGTAACGAGTTTAATCATAGTTATTAGCTTATGCTACTGATATGATACATATAATTTGTTAATATTTTACTTTTGGTTCTTAGATATTTTAAATTACTCATATAATTCTAAATTTTAAACATTTGTAACATATATATTTTTTATGTCACCACATTACCTTATATAATTAACCAAATTATCCTCTCATATAACTATATGTGTTACAAATTTTTTAAGTTTGGAACCATATGTGTAATTTATGAAACTTAAAGACAAACACTGAAATGATGAAATCTAAGCAAACCATAGTGACCATCCAAGTAATTTAATCGAGTTATTATGTAATAATTGATTTTGATTTATGTTTTTTTATTTGATTTTTAACTTATTATTTAATATTATTTTTTGTAAATATATATATATAGATTGTATCTTATATATAAAAAATATTATCATAACTAATATTCAAACAAATATAAATGTTAAAAATAAAACGCTACAAAAAAAAACTTAAACGACCCATTATATTAAAACATTTTATATTAAAACTAAAAGTAAAATATCATTTTATTGTTATTTTCGTCCATGTGGTTTGGTTACTTTTTTCATTTTAGTTTAAAAGTTTAAATTTAATTGGACTAAAATGACAATAAAATAGAAACCTTAATGACTAAAATGACAATAAAATGAAACCATAATGACAAAATTTGCAAAATTTAAATTATTTGATTAAAATGGCAAAAGTTGCCAAATCATAGGGACTAAAATAACATTTTACTCTAAAACTAAATTATGACATATTATATTTATATTGTGTTGGTTTTTCTTGGTATAACCATGATCATATTTAAGTCATTAGTTCATTAGCTCAGGTCACATGTACTCATCAAGCCCCCATCACTCCACTTATACGTCATATAAACAACCAACGTCATCAACCCCTCATCACTCAACATCATCACCACATGTGTTATCATCACCCTCTCATCTCGCCCCTATCACCCTCTCATTTTCCCATCTTTCTCTTTTTTTTCCCCTTTTCTCCTTCACGCCGTGACCTACATCACTTATATGTCCATCAAGCCTCCAGTCACGACCCTATGTAATGGTGGAGGACGTTATAGAGGCATGACCTCTTCCCACACGTCTCAGTCACCTATGATAACACATGGCATGTTTTTCTTTAATCTTTTGGTGACAATAAACTAGTCATTGTTACGCCCACACGTAACAACCTAATCTACCAACTGATCACAAGATGCGAACTCATAAAAAATGATGTGGTAGATATCTATGAAGCTATCAATCAATAAATTAAAAGATATGTCATCCCACATTAGTTTTAAACAACATTCTATCCATACAAGATTCACAATTATTATCAACTAGGCTATTACCACGTGTGAATATACGGATTGAATATAAAATATAATATAGTAAATAATGAAAATGTTAAAACCGTACTAACGATATTATTATATAAATTGATTAAATTATGTATTAATAATTACTCTAAATAATAAAACTACAATTCAAAAATTTATAATAACATTAATAATATCATTTAGCCTTCTTGCTCTGTAATAAATGAGACCGCTCAACTAACTAAAATTAAAAATTTAATTAGTTAGTTTTCTGTCAAAAAATAAGTATTTCAAATTAAGATGATAACATAATATATTTGTAATTATTAAATTAAAAGAAACTAATTTGAAATTAATGCTAAACATACAAGACAAAAAAACGTAACGTTTATCATCATTTTTATAATTTTTTGTTTATATTTCATTTTTATTATAAAACTTTTATTTTCTAAAAACAACAAATTGAAATATTTCTTATTTCTAAAAAATTGATATTTAGGAAAGATTCTATATAATAAATTTTTAAATATGTGTATTATAATAAAATTATTTGATTTTGAATATATTAAAAACTATTTTTAAATTTGTAAAAGATAAATAATATTATTAGTTATTAATATTACAATTATTTAATACAGATAATTTAATTTATCTAATAGGAGAGATAATATAATGTATTTAATAAAAGAATATTAAATAAATGCATAAAAAATTGACAAGTGTCATTATTGTTTTAGAATGTGACAAGTGACAAATGGAGATTTTTGTTTATTAAAATAATAAGATATTATTATTAGGAGACTCATCATCATTAACATAATCGTTACCATCGGTTTATTATCACTATTAAAATAAAAATATCATTTTTTTAAATATTTGTTTCTAAAAGGTTTTTTCTTAAGATTTCATATTTACAAAAAATATATAAGTTAGAATAGGGTGAGGTTAATTTACAAAGAGCTAGTTTTGTAAAAAGTGTAAAAGGCAAGGTGCTATTATAAATAACAAAGTGTTATTATAATATTTAACAGTTCCTTGTTAATAATAGCACTTTGTTATTTAAAATAGCACGTTGTTTTTTACACTTTTTACAAAACTAAAACTTTGTATTTGGTCCTAACATAGTTAGTATATGCGTATAATACCTACGATTTCATTTCAAATCCAAATATTATAATGGTGTTCAAGTTCGAATAGAAACAAAGTTTAGAGTAATGTTTTGAAATATTTGAATGAATATAAATATAAATACATATTTATATCTATTAATAAAATAGACTATATATATATATATATATAATATACTATATAATACATATAGAAAGGACACAATGGTCTTTTACCAAAAACTCTTAAAATTAAGAGTTTTACAACTCTTAAAACATAAAATACAACAAATAAAGCTTTAAGAACAATAAATTAAATGGATTTCTTTTACTTTTTAGTTTGTCTCACATTATTACATATAAAAGAAAACCCTCTAAAATCAAACAAAAGACTTCTTGACACTTTTGTCATATCATATTTGGTATTTTAAATTATGAATTTTATCATGATAAATATTTTAGTTAAAAGAGTTGATTTGACAAAAATTATGTGGTTTAAGGTTTTTACGAGCCAAAATCAGTAGCCTAATTGTTTTGTTTTTCCGCCGCATCCCACGGGCATCTTACTAGTATGTGTATATATATATATATATATATATATATATATATATATATATATATATATATATATAAAATTGTAATACCTAGAGTTTTTCTAATTAATAAAAAACGAGATAAATTTAAGTCACATTATTATTATTATTATTATTATTATTATTATTATTATTTTGAACGATCGATTTACAAATATATCTATATATGTATTTATACATAAGCATAATAATATTCAACTAAAGTTATAAAAAAGTGTAATTATAAATACAAAGATATACTTATACATATACTAGTTATAAGATTTTATAAAACAATTTCACATAAAACAAATAGTAAGACTTTATTTAGAAAGTATTAAGAGTTATAAAGTTTTTATAAAAATATTTAAGTTGTAAATATTTAACCAATGGTTTTATAAACTTAATTGTTTAGACATAAAATAAGAAGATACACAATTTGAGTGGCCTGAATAAAAATAAATAAATAAATAAACTTCTTGTGTGAGGACAAAAAGGATAATCAGAAAATGAAAAAGGCTGAAAAGAATAAGGGTTAAAAGTGGAAATTCGAGATTACCTTATTTTCTTTTCACCATGAACCCGTTTGACCCAACCGAATCTCTACGTGACCCAAAGGCTTCACAATTCAAATACAACTCATTCACAGTGCGATCGGGTCCGATTTGGAAAGGATTTTAGTCGCGTGATTTGTTGAAAACATCAATTAAACGGATTAAATCTATTTTACGCGTATTTGACATTCCAAACTTTCTCATTTTCACCTGATTTTAAAATCAACTTAACTAGTATAAAAATCACATTAACATGCTTCAATAGGTTCCTTTTCCCTCTATGAACCTGTCTGAAAACAAAGCACGCATCAACAAACTCGTTCAAATGGAATCGAAGTATCGTCAGCCTTAGGTAATGTTTGGTAGGTAGGAATGAAAGCTGGAATGGAATAACACATTCAAAAGGAATAAAAATTAACTTGTTTGGTTGGTAAAAGGAATGAAATCATCCATTCTTTTAGTCATTCCTTTCCATTTGAGATAAGGGTGATCCATTCCATACTTGCCCCCCGTTTTTATTTCATTCCTTCCGTGTTTTCTTATTTGTTTCTCTATTTTGCCCCTTCCTCCCGATTGTGAAGCCGTCATCTTCTCCAACTAAATCATGCACAAAAAATTCTTGATAGCGATCAAAGATAGTGATTCTGCAGCATACTAGATTGCTAATATATTGCTCGACGATCCAACATACTACATGGGAATCATTCAATCTGCGTGAGACACAATCAAACCCTTCGGTAAGCTGTCAATTTTGATATCAAATTCATTGGAATATATTGAATTACCATGTTTTGTTTGAGATAAATTTCATCTTCTTTCAACATTGATATCAATTTTGATAGGTTTCTTATGGCAAATACGTATGTATTGTATTTGATTTTGATTCCAACTAATACTTTTCTTAAGCATGATTTGTATAATCGAGAACCCTAATTCCAACAAATGCTTTTTTTTCATTGAATCCATTGACGTGTTCAGCACCTTAATTTCTACCTGCAACAGAAATAGCAACCTGCTTGTTTTTCCTCTTAGAAACCTTACTTCATATTTCTTGGTTTTATTGAACCAACATGTCTGTATCTCGTTTGACAGCACCATGATAACCATAATCCTCCTTTATTGTTGCTTGCATTTGAATTAAAAAAATACAAAGCTTTCATTGATTGCTTATGTTTACCATTTTCTTGAAAGTTATACAGGGGCTAGGTAAAAAGGTTGTATTTTGTTCTTGTAATCTTAATAAACTTCATGTACTGGCAGATAACCATGTCATGAATATGGAATATGTACGAATTTTTTTTAATACATACCAGATTATTAAAAAGGTCCATGCAATTTTAACTTTCTCCCTTGGAATATTAAAAACTATATTCATGAGGGGAAGAGTTGTTTTTGCAGTTCATAAATCATATGCTATTATGCTATTTTCAGAGTTTTTATCATCTTGATATCATTTTATGATATTATGAAGCTATATATGATTTTCTATTTGAGCTATATACAGTTGGTGATTAATGTACTATACAAGGATTTTAGACTTCCTAATTAAAACCCCTTTTTTGCTTATTATGATTTATAGAACAATAAATTACAGAGCAACAAACTTTCAAAAAGGATTAGCTGTGATTGTCCAATATAAGCTATTATTTTCTAATCCCATTGAACTCTTTTAAAGTTTAGTTGAAATTATTTTCGCAATATGAGTGGAGTGTGGAATGATTATGTCAATTTGACATGATTCTTAATTGGTCAATTCTATATTGCAGTTATGCCTAGATTTAAATTGAACAGACACAAAAATAAAAGAAGCTAGCTGCATTTTGTGCGTTATGGCTTCATATACTAAACATGATTAGTTGGTATGTTCGAGCAGTTCATACGGTTGTTGGTATACGTTTAGATATGAGTCCAGATTTACTTCGCTACAGGATGTTCAACCCAGAGAGAAAAGAATACATGCATAGATTAGTTTATGAAAGTGATAACACATGTCTTCATCAGTTAAGGATGAATAGGCAAACTTTCGTGACACTTTATAATATGTTGGAAAGGGATGGAAAGTTGAAGGCATCTAAGTATCTCCAAGTCGATGAACAAGTTGCGATTTTCCTATATATTTTGGCACATCATGTGAAGAATAGAGTGGCAAAGTTTCAATTTCGTCGATCAGGAGAAACTATCAGTAAATATTTCAACAATGTGTTAAATGCTGTTATACGTTTGCAAAATGAATTGTTTAAGAAGCCAATACCGATATCTGAAGCTTCAACAGATGAAAGATGGAAATGGTTCAAAGGTTGTTTAGGAGCTATAGATGGGACACATATAAGTGTGCAAGTACCAGAGGAAGACAAACCAAGATACCGTAATCGAAAAGGAGAAATAACAACTAATGTACTTGCGGCTTGCACACCTGACATGCATTTCATTTATGTATTACCAGGTTGGGAAGGATCTGCTGCTGACGGTAGAATACTTCGTAGTGCTATAATCCGAGAGAACGGATTGCAAGTTCCTAAAGATAACTACTATCTTGTTGATGCTGGTTACACCAACGGAGAGGGATTTCTTGCACCATTCCGAGGTCAAAGATATCATCTCAACACTTGGCGCAATGGACATAAACCGGAAACGCCTGAAGAGTATTTCAACATGAAGCACTCAGCAGCAAGGAATGTCATCGAACGATGTTTTGGTGTTCTGAAGAAAAGATGGGCTATACTTAGAAGCCCATCTTTCTATTCGATTAAAACACAAAATAAAATTATACTAGCATGTTGTCTCATTCATAACTTTATTCGAAGAGAAATGCCATACGATCCTCTTGATGATGATGAGTTTTTTGACATAAATAATGATTCGGATGACGAAGACCTTAACTCACATGCTGAAAATATTACAACAATTGGAACCTCAAATGAATGGACAAACTTTAGACAAAGTTTGGCAACATCTATGTTTAATGCATGGACATCTAGACATCATTGATATACTTAGATGTTTATGTTTTCAGTTATGTTATTTTGGCATTGTTTGTTAACCTGATTGTTTTGATATTAATTTGAATGTTTTTATGTGTTTGTTATATTATGCTTTTTTATTTATACAATATTTGAATGTTTTAAATTTTTATTATGGATAAAAAAATTGATGTTTTGTGTGAAGAAATGGAATCACAACTTGATTTCGAAAGGGGTCGAGGAAAAAATAAAAGAAAATGGAATGAAAAAGAAGATGAGAGGCTTGTTGCAGCTATGCTTGATGTGCTTAATTCATGTTTCAATTACAAATCAGATGATGGGTTTAAGCCAGGGTTCTTTAATGCAGTAGAGCAACAACTAGCAATCTCACTTCCCGAAGCCGGCATAAAAGCAAAGCCACATATAGAGTCACGTATAAAGACATTAAAGAGTGATTGGTCTGCTGTGCATGATATGTTAGCATGGAACAATACAAGCGGTTTTGGTTGGGATTATAATAATGACATGCTTGACGCTCCTCAACCAGTTTGGCAAGCTTATATACAGGTAGTGTATAATGATCAATGATTGTAACTTTTAATAAAAATTGCAATTTATGAATACCTTATGTCAATATTTTTATGTTACATTTTATTAAATCCGATCATCATAATGTGACTTGTTAGGTGCACAAAAATGCATCAAAATGGAGAGGAAAGAAATTTCCTCATTACTGGGACTTATGTGTCATATTTGGCAAAGATCGGGCAAATGGAAGAGATGCACAAACAGCTGCAGATCTTTTATTTGATATAAACAGAGAAGAAGAGCCTACTGAAGATGGATTAGACGATTTAGATGTTACTCAGACACTAAACAACCCTTCATATGCTAATTCTAGAGAAGAATCAAGTACACAACGAAAGAGAAAAAGACGAAATAGTTGGGATCCTCTAATGAACAGCTTGAAAGAATCTGCAGAAATAATTGGTGCAGCGATTAGAGAGGCTACAAACACATTCAATCGAGTTTTTGGAACGGAAAGCAATCGAGAGGAAATGCGCAACAACCTTTTTGCAGAGATGAACAAAGTTGAGGGTTTGACTATTCGAGAGTGTGACAGGGCTGTATGTAAGCTTGCGCAAAAAGAGGAGTTGATGGTAGTCTTTTTTAAGGTTGATGAAGAACGCAAGCTTGGATGGGTCAAGAACATGCTTGGAGATACAACTTGACATGTTATGTTATTACTTTTGAATTGTTTTTTTTAGTTGATAAAAACCATGAATGAATTTTAATTTTTTTAGTTCGAAGCTTTGTATTACTTACAAATTTTTTAAGTTGGAATTTTTGGATGATTAAATTTTATTAGTGAAAAGTATTTTATTATTTTGTAACATAGGTTATTAAAATTTGCAGTTAGTTAAAGTTGTAGAAATTGCTAAAATTTAATTAAATTGAGGTAGGGTTATTTATGTCTTTTTAATTGAGTTGTATTCCATTCTTTTGCCTTCTTGTTGTCAACCAAACAATAAGATGTAATGATTCATTTCATTCCTATAGGTAACCAAACAAAATAATGGAATGGTAATGCTCTATTTCATTCCTTTCTTCATTCCATTACCCCGTTCATTCCATTCCCCCTTTCATTCCATTACCTCATACCAAACAGACTATTAGAGTCTCTATCGAACTGAAACTCATTCTAGTAAAAAGCTATACGAATCGACTCGTTTTTACTCAGGGATCAAAAGCCCTATACTGATCCGGTCTCATAAACTATGAATCTCGCAAATTGGAAACTATTCATATTAGGGTCCTTACGGTTAAGGGGGGGCCTCTAAACACTGTTTAAGAACAATTTGGTCAAGAGAACATCAGTGGCCCTCGGCCTAGCGTAGTGGTAAGACACACTTACGCTGGCTTGAAACCCGGCCGGCGCGGGTTAAACCGGTTTTGCCATATCTTTTTGATTTTTCATCCATTCTTTTAAGCTAAAAATTCTGAAAAAAAAAATTCTAAAAATCGCAAGAATAAATTCCTAATAATTTTGTAAAGAAATTCGTGTTTCAAAAAAACAATTTATTTTATTAAATAATTTTAGTCCTAAAACAACGAGTTAAAAATCATATTATTATAAAAAAATATAAATATATAGTGATTCACAAAAATATGCTAAAACTTTATTAAATATTTAAAATCCTTATTAAATATTTTAATCATTCGTATTGTTATCATTCACATAAATTAATTGGTTGATATATGTGTGTGTGTGTTTATACGTATATATATTGAAACATTAAACCAAGTTTAGAAAATATAAATAAACTAATAGTTAGAATAAATTATTATTTTAAAACAATCCAAGTTCTTTATAAAAACAAAGCATGAAAAAAAAATAAAAAGAACATTCTAAACAAATCTTCAAATAATTAAATTCATAAATAATAATCTAAAAAATCATTAAATAGCATTTAAGTTTAAAAACATGAATAACTTTATTCAAAGCATTGTTTCTCTTATTTTAACTCACTGACAATAAGCTTTTGAGTCTTTTAAACATAAGTCATAAACTTTATTTTATTTTACTTTATTTTTTTATAAAAAAAACAATAAAAGTTTGTTTATTATAAACAAATTGATGAAAATAAATCATTCAAAAGCCATACATCTATTACCAATATTTATAGATAATCCAAATGATACCATTCAAACTTAGAAATATATTTTAAGACTTCCATAGAATGCCATAGTCATATAAACACGAAACTTGAACTTTACGAATATTAAACTTATTAAGTTATTTCTTTAAACGTTAGGTTGACGCGGGCCTTTTGACTAGTATCTATATCAAGCATCTTGGATTAGCTAATCAATTCCAGGTGAATATTCATACTCCCTCTTTTACTTTTAGTATTTTGGGATGTTACATATGTTTACTCGAAACAATGTTTACAATCAAAATCATTCGATGCAAGCATTTAGTCTATGTTAGTTATAATTCTTACAATGTGAATGTGTGCTTTGTGAAATCTATTATTCATTATTCATGTGTTATCTATTGCAAACAAGATTGAAATACTAGATGTTATGCTAGTGTTGAAACTTGTTTGAGAGAGTATTATTTATTGCAGACTTAGTTGAAGTATTAATTATTATACTATTACTGAAACTGGTTTGAGAGTTTGTTATCTATTGCAAACCTGTGTTTTGCATGTCTTAATTTAAGACTTGATCACTCTTGACTAAAGTTCTATGTATTACACTTGTTTGAGAAACATTATTGTTATGGTATTCATCTTATGTGCAAACATGTAACTTATATGTGCTCATGTTCTATTTTAGATAGTCTGATTGTGATGCATCATTTATTTTGAAAACATTTATTTAAACTGTATGTTATACTCACAAACTATACATATAGTTGATCCAAAAACCATTTTTACATATGTAACAGGTTAAGGTGAAGACATAGGAGTAGGAATAGTAGACCTACTTAAATTGTAAAACGATGCTTAGAATTACAATTGTAATACTTTGAATATTCAATTAATGTAATGTTTGTTTATTATTCAATGAATGTTGTGTTGGTTTGTAATAATGATGCATTAAATTTTGAAACTTATAACATAGCCCCATGAGCTAATAAACAGTCAAACTCACGCCCCGACGTATTACGCCGTCGGTCGGGGTGTGACAATGCATATTACCCGATTATAGAAAAAACATATAAAATAGTTAATAATAACATTTATAAGTAATATAACATTTCTAAGATAAAATGACTAAAATTATACATAAATAAATAATTTGACAAATAAAAAAATTATTTTGTTAAAATTTTATTTTTTTAAAAGTTTTTTTTAATATTTTCACAAAAAAAATTGTTTCAAACATGTTATTTTTATACAAACATCTAAGCAATACATTATATATTACACGAGTTGAATAAAAAGATATTTAATAATTAATAATTAAAAATTACAAGGTATAAATACGCTATTTAAATTGAGATAAAATACTATTGAAAAATGTATAATAAAATATCTTAAGTAATAAATAACAATATAATTTTTTTACTTTAATATTTAAAAACATTCAAATTGAAAAATGTATAATCAGTATAATCAATATTTAAAATGAATATATTTATTTATATATATAATTTATAATAAAAAAATTAAGATTTTGCCATGTGCCATTTTCTGGTTAAACTATATGACACTTGTCATTAAATGATTAGAAAAACAACAAATTATATGGCATCTTACCACTATATTAATACTCGAAATTTAAAATAAATTTTATTTAATAAATATAATCAACTCAAATATCTCAATTTAAAAAAAAATAGCATTTATTTTCTTTAAATATCAATGAAAATAAAATCATATCAAACTTTCCATGTTCGATAAACAATATTCAAAATTCTAAATTATAATTAAAAAACGATTAATAATGATAATAGTTATATTTTATGAATGATTTTATCTTGTATGATTATTAAACCCTATGCATTCATACTTTTATTAATGATGATTACTAAAATAGTTGTTTTTTGGATTTAATTTTTATTATTGTATTTCACATAATTAATCTATCATTTATATTTTCGTTAATTATGCTTTTTAATTAAAATTTTAAACAATACACTTTTATCTAACTAATATATACACTTATGACTAATTGTTTTCAAATACATATTTGTAATTTTCTCTTTTACTTGCTTTTTGACACCTATATTATTTTTTAAAGTTACGTTTTTTTTGGCAATATACAAAATAGATTTCTTTTTTTCATGCGTAATTTTTAATTTATTAGTTAATTAAGTAAAACCTCATCCTACATACACTTAACGAAGAGAACAAATATTATGATTCAAAAGAACAAGTTTTGACATATATTTTTATAGTTGTGATTCTGGTTATTTAATTTTAAGTGTTTTCCATTTTATTTCATTTTATGTTTATCTCAGTCGTTTAAATAAATAATCATTTGAAATTGTTATAAAGTTTGAAATGTTAAATTAATTTTCTATATTTATCCAAACATTCATTTATCTAAGTGGTTGTTTAATATCCTTTTAAGTTATTAATATATTACTTCTAATTATTCATAATCTTTTAATAGTTAAAAGATAAATTTAGGTCTAAATTGATAAAACTACCTATTAATGTTTTCTATTAACTATTTAAACTTAAGGTTACATGTTAACCATTAAGAAACTATGATTTATTAAAATGTAGCCTCTTAATACTCAATAAAAGGCTACCAAACAATCTTTAAATATGTTAATGTGTTCGTATATATTCAATTTTACAGGAAAATAGTTACTTTATTATTTGCAACTTATTTATGCAATCTCAATTAAATTAACAATATCTTTTCTATTAACTTTATTATGTAAATTAAACAACAAAAAATTACTAAAATTATTATTTTACAATTTTTGAATATTAATTACGAATCTTGATATTTAATATAATCTTACTAATCAGCCAGTATAAAAACAAGTCAATAAGCTCGTTTAATAACAAAGAAAGATAAAAAATTTATCAAAAAATACCGTAGAATAATAACACATGTCTAGGGCTGGTAACGAACCGAAAGAACACGAACAAGCTCTTGTTCGTGTTCGTTCGTTTAACTTTTAACTTGTTTATGAATGGTTCATGAACGTTAACCGCACGAAAATTCTTGTTCATGTTCGTTCATTAAGGAATTTAGCCTGTCCACGAACGGTTTACGAATGCTAACGAACACATATTATTTAAACAATAAAAATCAACAATGTTAATCTCAGGAATTGGAGATAATCATTTATAAATATATAAATTAAAATATTATAGTATTAAACTAAAAATAACCTAAATATTTCTTAAACTGAAAATAAAAAGTTAAAAATATTCAATAGATTTAATAAAATATAATAAATAAGCTTAACCAAACATGTTACCGAATGTTCACGAATACAAAATGAACGAACACGACATTTGTTCATGTTCGTTCATTAACTAAATGAACATAATTTATTGTTTGTGTTCGTTTGTTTAATATTCGTTCGTTTATTAAATGAATGAACATAAACGAACTTTCCGCCGAACGGTTCACGAACTGCTCGCTGAACGTTCGATTCATTTACAACCTTACACGACTACACGTATCTAATTTTATTTTATTAATATAAAAATTATACCACTTTATGATCATCATCTCCTTTGCGGATTTCGATACTTTTTTTAACAAATAATAAACCAAAGGAAAAAAAAACTTTAGCTAGTGGTACAGCAACTAATGATTCTCAGTTTAAATGGTTGAAGGAAGGTATCTTATGTCTTTAATACTATAGATGTCACACTTTCAAGTCCGGTCATGAATAAAATAGGGGCTTAATGCTGAGTTAGGAGTTTTCTCTTATGTATAACGAGTTTTCTTCTATTGGTTGTGAATATGATCGGGTGAGTCTATCATTGCCGTTTAAAAAAAGAATGAAAAAAAAAAAGCTAGTGGAACTGCAAAAGAACTGTAAGCATTTCCCCCCACTCATTCTCCATTGTTTCCATCTCTGCGATTCACTCATCCTCGATGCAATAACAACACTCAAACCCCTCATTAACTAAACCATTTCACCAATCGATGAAGATCATCGTCCTTCCCGCCTGCAAATTCGCCCAATAATCAAGAAAATGCCTCTGTTCCTCTGTCCAGATTCATCAATTCTTCACCCCTTTCAATCAAACGACACCATTCTCGATGATTTCATCCCCACTTGAACCCTCCTCTTCATGTTCATCACTCCTTTACACATCTCTGAATCTAATTTTCTTTCTTCACTGGATTCTTCTGTTGTTTCATTGAAAACAGAGGTGCAGAGAGATGGCTGATTTCGTCTTCTTATTGAAGAATGTTCTGGTGGTGTCTCTGGCTATGAATATGGGGTTGATTTGGAAAATAAGCTATGATGATGATGAAACCCCAACATTCAAATGGGGGGGTTTACAGCAGAAGCTTCATATTCATGGATACTCTTTTAATGGCGACAAAGAAAACATAGTAGAAGATGAAGAGGAGGAGGCGCATGTTAGCAAGCGGTCAAAGTTACAGGCAACGACGTCGTCCCGTCTTGCTCCAGATGTATGGGAGATTCAGAGTCTTGTCATCAATCTTGACCAGTAAGTACAAATTTTGTCTAAATTGTCGTCAAATCTTTATCTATATTTTGTATTATATTTTTATTTTTTATTTTTTTTACAAATTTAAAACTAATCCCAGCTAAGTTTATTATATTTTCAACTAAGTTAAATAAATCCAATGTATTACACGAATTAAATAAAGATAAATTAACTTTTAATAATCCAAACTTTGATTCATTTACCGCTGCCGGTCTCAACTATGGAAATCACCGATAACGGTCCGAATTTTTGACGTATTTACCTTTTGCGTACCGCCGTAAAAAACGCTAACGTCGTTAATTTTTTTGGAGTTTTGAACGGAATTTTAAGTACTTCTGTTCAGATGGAGAATACGAGTCGAATAACGTATAACTTACCTCGAAACGTTGCTCCAAATTTTCCAATTTGATAATTATTTGATGAATTGAAAGTTTAAACACCAAAATTGGGAAATTTCAAACAATGTTTTGAGGTAAGTTATACTTCAGACTCGTAATCTCCATATGAACAAAAACCCTCAAAAATCCGTTCGAAACTCGAAAAAAAGTTAACGCTTTTTGACGACGGTTTGGCAAAGGTAAATATATCGAAAGTTCGGACCGTTATTGAGGATTTTTATAGTTAGGACCGGCAACGACCAATTAATTAAAGTTTGAATTATTTAAATCTAATTTGTCATGAATAAGTTTTAAAATTATTTATTTTAAATAACATATAATATATTTTTAAAAGACGTTTTTTTAAAAAATATAACTTATAATGTAATTATATTATTTAATAAATTTTATAAAATTATTATTATTTAATAAAATATAGACAATAAATCAAAATCCAATAGAATGTGTCTTATAAATAATTAATGAAACAGAGATGAGAAAATAAAATTTTACGAGCCATGAAAATTGAGGTATTGTACAAAACTTTTATTTATTATGTAATATAAATATAAATGCAAATATATATTTCAAAAACTCTTTTTTACTCTTTTTGATAACGGTTGAATTAAATGTCTTCATCATCAATAATTGATCTAATTATTTCTTCTATAGTTACCTAATTATTTTGTTTTCTTAAATACACATGTATGAATCCCATCAAATTTAACGATTTCCATAATTTTAAAGTTAAAGTTGAAAACTATCTAGGATACTTGTTATAATCAAGTCCCTTCACTTCAAGTAAGCGTCACATAATCAACTAACATTATCGCTTCTTATTACCCCACATCATCATTACATATGTTATCATTACTTCTCCATCACCTTTTTATCAATACACGTCATCACCACGTTTATTCAATATTTTATTATTTGATTTTTATTTTTTTATTAAAAATTAAACTAAAAAAACATAATATTATTAAAAAATATAAAAAACGTAAATTAAGTTAAAGAAAATGTGTGAAAACACATACCCTTGTAACCGGTGATGACGTGATCCAGGAACATCAGGCCTGGGTCACGGTGGATAACACATACCCTTGTAACCGCTCAAATAAAAGATCACTTTTAACAAATAATAAAATACATTAAAAATTATTAAAGATTGTTTTTTTTATTGTGTGAAAACATATTATCAATCAAACAAACCTATCCATCTAATAATATCAAATTATAAAATCGGGTCTACAAAATGTGAGTAAAAAAAACAACCAATAATTCGTATGACGTAAAAATCGCAAATCACATAAAAGTCACGGATTTGAAAATGTTAGAAATCGGTTGTTGTGGGTACCAATTTGAAAACGTTAGAAATTTATTCGGGTTGTTTGTATTGACTTGAGTATGATAACAATTTATAAACGGGTTAAAAAACGGGTTGTTTTTGAAGATATGAAAGTTGAAATTTTTGAAGATTTTTTAGAGATAAAGAGAGCATATGTAAGTGTTTTTGATTTTGTGTTGAATGAGTTTATATATGTTTAACTTTTTTTTCCCGAATTCAAACGGCTATATTACCGTTTTTTATTTTATTATTTTTTCTTTGCTTTCCAACGGTCACAGGGTGAGTGGGCTCACGCCTCCACCTATCACGCCCTAATCAAGTCGGTATGTAGTAGGGGGAGGGCTCCACCGGAGCGTGACCAGCCCTCTCACGCTCACATCACACACGACAACACATACCCTAATATCAAACAAAAAAGTTCGCAAATGTAAACATTGGGGAGCAAGAGACGATTATGATATTGGTTACCTGACTAATCAGGAGAACACGTAAAAAGTGACCTCTTAGGAAACCAATCCTAGTTGAGATTGAACTTTAAAAATGTAGGTTGTCTCTCTTTACTCAAACCTCTACTTAAAATGATATGTTCAGTTTAAAATTTTAGCTAAAAATATATGTAATTATAGGGTTACATAAGAAATATATATGGAATTATCTCATGGAAAATTCTCTTAAAGTTTGTATTAAAACTTATGGCCTTTCGTTTATGAAGATAATAATAATAACAACAATATCAATAATAATGAAAAATAATTGACATGAGTTAAAACATAATTTAATTTTAATGTGTGGTTATAGTTGGTGTTTATAGTTATCAATTGACATATATGTCTTACGAATTCAACTTACTGGTTGAGATTTCACATTGTGACCGAGAGGTCATGGATTCAAGTCATGCCATAAATGAGTTAAATGACATTCAGGCGAGGGAAAAAATATTGAACTTAATCTCGAGTTCTGGACCAATGGGGGCGAGGGTTTACCTATTCTAGGGGTTCCTGCACATGTGGTGTATCTGTTTCTTACCTCTGGTCGGTGAGTCCTGTTAAGACAACATACGTGATATCGGATCGTCGTCGTTCAAAAAAAAAATCAATTTACATATTTGAATTGAAAAAAAAACACATATGAATGCGTTAAAAAAGCTAATAAATTGTTAACAACTAAAAACTATTTATAATCACTTCTTTAAATGACAAGAAATAATTTTTTATTTTAATTTTAAAATAAAATAGCTTATGTCTACACATGATTGAAAACTACAATATTTGTAAATTTAAGGTTTTTATTTTAAAACTAAAAGATATTATTTTTATACCTTTAAAATATTTTACTATAAATGTTTTTTTAGATATCTACAACTTGTTATTTATCATTTTAACACATCCACATACACACACATATACATATATGTATACACAGGGGAAAGATAAAACTCAATTGAGTTGTGAAGACCCGGTTTAATAATTTTTTTTTGTCTTTTGTATTTGATTACGTAATGGATGTTATAAAAAAATATATATAAGTTTTTCTTACACGTGTGTTACCAAATGACTTTTTAATATTGTCCATCAATAAAAATCAAATATGTAACATAAGTATGGAAAACACATATAAGTTTTTCTATTTACTTATAATAACATAAATTACATATGTAAACACAAAAATTAAAAGAAAAAATTGAATGTTACATTCAGGTCATTGTGTAATTAATCCTTATTTTATTTTACGTTCAGGTCATTGTATAATATACGCATCATTGTGTTTTACGTTTAGGTTATTGTGTAATATTCAAATCGTTGTGTTTTACGTTCAGGTCATTGTGTAATATAATAATAACTGTGTTTTACGTTCAGGTGAGCACGAAATATATATTCATTATTGTGTTTTACGTTCAGCTAATTGTGTTTTACGTTTAGGTCATTGTGTAATATACTTATAACTGTGTTTTACGTTTAGGTCAGTATGTTATATCTATTTATCATTATGTTATACATTTTAACTTATTTCATTTTTTTAGTGTTTTTTTTTGTATATTAAATAAATTTGTTATTTATTTTTAATGTTTTCCATATTATAAGTATACAATTATATTATTTCAATATTTTATTTTTCAAACTTCTTATTTTATTAACAATTATTTAGGTTCTTGTGTCATATCTATTAATAACTGTGGTTTATGTTTTTGACAATTTAACTATATCTTATCATCATTTTTTATGTATTATATGCTTTTGTTGTTGTTTATCATTATAATTTATATATAAAAAGTATGTGATTGTGTTATTTTGCTATTATTATTTTTAAAGTTAATAATTATACTAAAAAAATAGTAAGACATAATGACAAACAAAAAGACACAATACTAGACAAAAAGACAAAATGACGCATTACAAATATAAAAGGTGAAAGAAAATGTAAATTTTTTTATTTTTAATATAACAATACTATACTTCTTTTAGAGATAAAAATGCTCATTTTTTTGGTGTAGTTTTTTTTAAAAAATAATATTATATTTAAAAGTTAAGTCTGTTTAAAAAAATGGGCAGAACATGATAAAAAATATACAAAAAATGTTTATGACTAAAATACCTTTCACGAAATTTTTAATACAACTTTGATATCAACCATTAAATTATAAAAGCAATGGCCTACAATTCTTTTTACACTTTTAACCAATTGTATCGTTTTTACTATAATTTCATCCTGTATGTATACAAACACACACACACACACACATATATATATCATATATATATATATGGATTTTTACATATCTCTTTAAAATCAGTTATATATATATATGTTTATATCTATATGTATATATGAGATGGTTCGAATGTTAACTCTTTCTTATTACGTTAACCAAATAACTACATCTTATTATTTTAGGGCACACATTAAAGTAAATATAAAGGTTTAAGTTTTTTCTTCTTTTTTTTATTAATGTTAGTGGGCACTACATTAATTAAAAAGAAAAAAAATACACCTTTATATTTACTTTAATGTGTGCCTTAAAGTAATAACATGTAGTTATTCGATTAACGCAATAAACATGGGTTAACATTTGATCCTCTTCCTATATATATGTATGTATATATATGGATTATTTACATCTTTAGTGATAACATTTATTATATATTCACCTAACCTTTAAAATCAATTAAATATTTCCACTTGACAGTGAAAAATATGTAATTTACTAGTTTATGTAAAAGGATAAATATATTTTGAAAACTGGAATATGTTATTAGCTTTTTTACTTAAGTATATATATATATATATGTAATAAATAATATTATGAATGTAAAATACGTAAATCTCTCTTTCTCTCTCCCTCTCTATGTATATACATACATACATACATATATATATAGGGAAATGTTCAAAATAATAACTCACTCTTAAAGCAATAACCCAGATAACTTTATCAATATGAAGCCGAATCTTGAATTTTTTTTTTTTGAACATCATTGTAACAAAATTAGAACACTATGTTTTTTTTTTGAACATCGTTGTAAGTTTTTGACTTACAACACTGTAACTGTTTTAGGCCCAAAACTTACAACGATGTAAACTCTCAAACGGTGATGAATTTTCGCAAACTAATAAAAGAACATAGTGTTCTAAATGTATTACAATGATGTTCAAAAAAAATTCAAGATTCGGCTTCATCTTGCTAAAGTTATCTAGGTTATTGCTTTAAGAGTGGGTTATTATTTGATCCCAATCCTATATATATATTTACACAGATGTTAAATTAAAACTAATATTAGTTTATAACCAAAAAAAACTATTTGTAACCAGTAGTTTTTTATTTTAAAATTAGAGTATAAAAGATAAATTTTTGTTACTTAAATCATGCGGTTATAAGACATTTATAACTAAGAATTAATATTAGCTAAAAACTAAAATAACTATTTATAATCACAAATTTATTTTAAATTAAAATGAAGATAAATTATCTATATGCTTTTAGTAACTTGGTTATAAACGTTTTTTTTTTCCCCGTTAACTTAATGGTTTTTATTACTAGTTGTTTGGTCTTTTTCTTGTATTTTTAACATATAAAACATATTGAAATATCTTTTTTTACTATTTTTTTATTTAACCCTTGTTAAACACACGTTTTTTTATTTAGAATGTCATGATATTTAAATAATCTTTATTGATAGAATTATAGTGTTAATTTTTTTTCTTTTTAAATACGTGATATTTTTTTCGCGAGATTGTAAAAGATTATTTTAATTTAACCTTTTGGTTAAATATAAAATTAATAAATCCTGAGAAATTGTAAATGTTTATATCTGTGGTAACATATCACAAAAAATAATCTTTTAAAATATATCGCGTCCCGTTTTTTTTTTTTTTTTAATATAAGTTTATATTCTTGGTAATGTATCTCAAGATTTATTAATTTTATATTAATAGAAAACTTCCTTTAAAATAAAATACATTTGTAACATTTAATCTTTTACAATCTCACAAAAAAATATCATATATTAAAAAAAGAACAGTAACACTATAATTCTCTCTAAATATTATTTTAATATTAGGAGATTCTAAATTAAAAACATGTGTTTAACAAGGGTCAAATAAAAAACTCAATAGTAATAAAAAGTATTTATTCTGTTTTATATATTAAAAATATAAGAAAATTAAAATATTAAACCGAATAAATGAAAATTAAAAAAGAATATGTATAATTTTTTTAATGAACCTAATACTTTTGTTAAAAAAATGGGATAATTATTTTTAAATTATATGTAAAATGAAAATGATAAAAAGAATAAAAGGGAAAGAAATGTAAATAATGAAAAAAATCTCAAAATAAAAGAAAAATATAACAAGCATTAAAGTTTCAAATTAGGTTCTTTGTAAATATAAGGATAAAATAGTCATTTTAAAAAACTTAACAGAAGTTAGCATAAAGGACATGATTTTCAACAAAATATATAAACAAAGGATTTATATAAACGTAAATTATGACGTTTTCTATAATTTACTCTTTATTTAGTTGAGCTCTTCACTAACACCATACACATTATGCTTCTATAAAAGGCGTACAAATCCCTTTACCCTGTATATTATACGAGTAAAGTCATTGTTAAAAAATCTAACAATTAATGTTTAGTGTGTTTATACATCTTGTATAGATCTAGACGAAACGTAGCACCGTTCGAAATTAGAAGGTTGATAAGCATACGTTTGACAAAGACAAGACGATGTTGTGAATTCCAATGGTGTGATGTCAGGGTTTTGGGGAGCCACTGGTTTACACCTCCAAACTTTGACCTCCGATTCTTGGGTTCCTGCTAACCTCCACTCTTGATCAGTGCCCAGTCTCCTACTTTCTTTTTCACGTAACACCTACCTTTTTTTTTTTTCTTAAATTCTTTTATTATTTTATTATCTTTTTTTTTTCTTTTTCTGTTTGTGGCCATCACTGCAATCACTTCCTCCACCACCACTTCACCACCACCGTCAATAATCATTTTCTTTGCTTTGCTGTCTTCATGCACCTTCTTCCTTTTAAACAGAATAATTAATACTTAATAAAGTAAATTGATGAGATAATCTTGTAATTAATACTTTTTCACTTTAAGTACATAAGACCATGCACAATGATCACCCTGTGGACAAGGCCGGCCCTAGGGAGGGGCGAGGTGGGCGACCGCCCCGGACCCGACATTTTTGGGGTCCAAAATTTTAATTTTTTTATATATTATATAAAAAATATATAAATAACCATTTAAAAACACATAATTTAAAGGGTACAAAAAGTAATTTTTTTTAAAGTATAAGAAGTTATTTTTATTCCCTTTAAACTAGAGGTATTCATAAGTTCAGTTAATGGTTTATTTGGTGTAGTTTAAATTTTTTTTATATATTATATAAAAAATATATAAATAATCATCTAAAAACACATCATTTAAAGGGTACAAAAAGTAATTTTCTTTAAAGTATAAGAAGTTACTTTCATTCCTTTTAAACTAGAGGTGTTTATCAGTTCAGTTAATGGTTTATTTGGTATAGTTTAAATTGGTTTTCAATTTCTTTTCCTATCCAAAAACCGAACCGAATTTTAGAAGTGATTTAGTTCTATTTCAGTTAAAAATTAACAAATCGAATAAACCGATTGAAAACCAAATAAGCCGGTTAAAAATTGAATAAACCGATATGAATAAACTGAATTCAATCGAATAAACTGGTTAAAAACGAACAAACCGAATTCAACCTTATATATTATTTATAAGATAATTTAAATCCGAATTCGGTTTAATCGGTTAATCAAGCAAACCGAATTCAAAAAAAAATTTGTAACGAAAACAGAACCAAAAACTGAAATTCAGATACGGTTAGGAATCGAATTCGGATACAGTTAGAAACCAAACCGAATGTGATTCGGGTTTTTTCAGTTACACATACGGTTCGATTCTGGGCACCTCAATTCTCATGGCCGCCCCTAAAAAGGCCCATTCTTTTTCTCGCCCCAGGCCCCGGAATTTTTTCATTCTCGGGGCCAGCTCTGCCCGTGGAACTAGTAGGATCCAGTGGGGTAGTGGGATCCAGTGGGAACACCGCCCCCTTCAAGTGGTGTCAAAATTTTGTTTCCAACGGCTCCTGCTTCCCGTTGAGCTTCAATAGTGGGGTTAAATTTCATTGGTGCATTTTAAAGAATGGAACCCACAAGGGGTTTACTAACAAATAAAAAATTATAAATTAATGATGATGTGGCTTAGTGGGGAAGGTTTTTCAGTGGGGTGACCATTAAGGGTTTTAAGATTTTCAATAAGGTGATGACGTGGTAGAAAATTTCAGTGGGGTGAGATTTCAATGGGGTGACCGCTGTGGATAGCCTAAGCTTCATAAATTATCCATATAACCCTAGCCCTTTGAACATTTGTAAACATACAATTCTTAAATTACTAGTTTACACTACATGATTGATTAAATTACCTTCATATAGGACCTGTATGTGTTAAAAATATTAACGTTTGAAATCATATAAGTAATTTATAAAATATATACAAAGAGTAAAATAATAACAAATCATACAAATCACATTAACCATCTTAACAAATTACTATAAGACTATGTGTAGTCATCACCCCCTTATCACTCTATGCACCCACAATGTGTAACCATCACTTTTTCACATACACACAACCTACCCTTCACCCACCTTACTTACCTGAAGTAATACCCGCAATATTATGTTAATACTTTTTAATTTCATTTTCTAAAACAAAATTCTTTTTATGAAAGATTAGAACAAATTGTAACTTTTATCTTATTATTTTAGATATGAAAGCAAATATCAGCTTTATTATTTGAAAAACTAATTTTATTATTATGAATAATTAGTTTCGGTTTGAATATTAAATGGATACTTTATTGTAACATCTTTTGAGATTTATATGTCATAATATTTACATTTTTTTAGTTTATGTTTTATGGTGTTGATATTATATGTATGATTCTAATTACTTTTTGTAATTAAATAATAACATTATATAAAATTAATATTATACAAATGTACTCGGAAAATCACAATTTTTTTTAATAAACTAATGGGTATACTTGATACCCGTGATTATGCCCGATACCCGATGGGTAATTACCTGACAGATACCCGATGGGTAATGAGCCGGGTATGAGACACATTTTAATAATCGAGTATAGGCCTGAGATTAGCAATACCTTACCCGAACCCGACCCATTGCCATTCCTAAGTCACGCTCCCTTGACGCCATCCCCCACTACATCGGGGCGTGAGGTGCATAGGCATGAGGATGGTCATGGGGTCTCAATCGTCAGCTTGAATAAAAAAAATCAAATGTTACCAAGGGGGATGACCGTCAACCCCAAAAAATATCAAATTTTTACTTATATAAAGCCACTCATCAACCCAAACAAAATATATTTACCATCTCCAAAAAATTTCAAACTCTCAAATCTTTAAAAAAATTCCAATACAATATGGAAGTAAACAACCAAACAATCCATTTTTTTAACTCATTTATGAATTGTTATCAACATTGCCGATACAAACAACCCAAACAAATACAAACTCATTTCTAACATTTGCAAATTGGAGACCATCTCGGAGTCGTTACAAAAGTTTGTCGATTTATAGGAGTAAAAAAAATACAACAATGACATTAAATTGTTGTGGTCTCCAACGGATCGCGCTCGTGAGATGACCGGAAAGACGAATGAGCGGATAATAAAAAAAATAAAATGGAGTGATTTTATTTTATTGTTTTTTTAATTTTATTATGTAATTTTTTTACTATTTATTATGTAATTTTGTTTTTAATATTATTAAGTCATTTTAAATTTAGTCTTTAAAAAAATAAAAAATCAAATAATAAAATATTAAATAAAGCTAATGATTAAAAATGAATTGATGGAGACAATAATAACACATGTGGTGCAAACGTTGTGTGATGACTAAGTGATGGTGTTAGTTGTTTATGTAGCGCGTACATGAAGTGATAGGCGATTTACTGCTACACATGACCTCACATGAATGTTGTTCACGCTGTGACCACCCTCACGGCTCCCCTCCTTCACGCCCACTTGTAATGGGTTCGAGCGCCATTGAGGCGTGAACAAGACCCCTCATACTTGGATCACCTCATTACACATGGCCTAATCGATAATAACTAGAAATTGAAATTTAATAATAATAGCCTGATGTTGACGTTTCCACATTATATGTTTTGTTTAATTTAATTTAATTAAAGCAACAAAAACGACAACCCATATGGCACCCATGTCCACATTATCATATGCTTCTATTTGTGTTTAAATAATCATTATTATAATAAAAGAACAACTAAAGTGGATTCATGTCACCTCCTTATAATCAATAGAACTTTTTTTACTTCTATCTCTCCTGTCAAATACGAATTGACTTTTATATTTAATTAAATATAAATGATTTAAAAAAATAAATTATACAATTTAATATCAAATATATAAATCTTTTTATAAGAAAATTTTAATTATATGATAAATCGTACAACACAAAAGTTAACAATAAACCGTAAATCGTAAAGCACAAAAGTTGTAAAAACGAAAGTAAAAAAATCGGTCAGTCGCGATGAGTATCACGAATTGTAAAAGCAAAAAAGTTTTAAAAATAAGAGTAAAAAAATAAAGATAGTCTAAAATTTGTGTTTCATAAAAAAGGTAGAATCATCTCACGCGGTCAAAGTTAATCCAACTTAAAACAATAAATTGAACTGCCCAAAAGTTTTTTGTTTTTTTAAAATACATTGTAATGTGAGTAAAGTAAGAGGGGAATTTAAACATGTAAACATTAAAAATATGTGAGTAAAGTAAGAGGAGAATTTAAAAATAAGAGTTTAAAGTTTAGTGTCTATAAACGAAAATTTTAAAATTAAATCAACCTTCTAGAATGAATTCCTTCGTTTTGGATTATGAATTGAGGAATCGTGATATAAGTGCAACAAATAATTTAATATTCAATAGAAAAATATTAGTATTGTTCAGTAATGATAGCATTTCTAAAATGTATATATAGTAATTAATGATAATTTTATAATTCCAGTAAATAAACACGTGTAGAAGTATGGAAGTCACGAGCAATGTTTATATCTCATGTGAATGGTTAAAGTCACGAAAGAAACATGTTACCATGTCACATTGTCACTACCTAGACCTATAAACTACGAATTCAACGCTAACGTGAACTAACCGTTAAACCAGAAGTTCGTTTATTGACCAATGCGATCGACACCTTTTATTCATCCAACTAAATTATTTTTTTTGTTGCTTCACTTTGGTATATGTGTGTATCATGATTACAAAAGCTTTTATACGCTGATAGGCTGGTCGACTAAAGTGTGTGTGTCTATGTATACATATTTACCGGGTTATTACATAACCAATTTTAAACTGAGCCGTACTACTTTACAAATATAATGAAAGTTAGAAAATATCAGGGATAAGCTGTTACACGACAATTTACACAAAAAGGGATATTACACGTGACTTGAAACAAAATGGGTACACCTGTTTATGTGTCTTGAACAGTTCTCTAGTTAATTAACGTATTATTGTTCATGCTTGTTCATTTGGCCTTTTTAAGCTACATTGGCGAATACAAGAGACAAAAGTAAAATTGCACTAATTTTAACGTTATTTTACGTATAGTTACAACGCCTAGTTTCCGGTGCACACATATAATCTGTATATGTGTGGGGCTTTAAAGACAAAAGTAAAATTGCACAAATTTTCACGTTATTTTACTTATTTTGTTAAAATAACGTTAAAAGCATTGGAATGATTAACCTCAAACGATAACTTTAAGTCGGGGATTCTTTCGGAGCAGCCTCTCTATTCCAACTGAGATAAAAGTTTGTCTTCATCTTTCTCTCTACGTTCTATTCAAAATTGGAATTATGCTGGGTAAGTTTGTTTGTTAGATGAACACAAAACGAATTCCAATGTGTGTTTTATAGGTCATTTACAACCCTAGCCTCGATGCAATCATTATTTGAAAAATATAAATTTATTCTAATATTTTTGTTTTTGAACGGCAATACCTAGAATTTATCTATGCTAAATTTGCATCGGGTAAGACTTGAACCCACAAACTCTTGGGTTTTGGACTCTATTTCTTACCACTAGGGCCTAGACATGGGCAAAAAACCGGTATTCTATGGTTCTCAAACCGGTTCCATCCAAACCGGTTCCCAAGCCGTTCCGAACCACCGGTTTGGCATAGGTTTGACATCCTCATCTTCCAAACCGGTTTCAACCCCTCCAAACCGGTTTCAAGCCTATCCAAACCGGTTCTATAGGTTTGACATCCTCGTCTCCCAAACTGGTTTCCAAACTGAACCGGTTTTGACCATCCGTTGACCAAACCGAATCGGTTCTCAAACCGAACCGGTTTGGAGAAAAAAACCGGTTTGTGCAACCCTACTAGGGCCCAACCCAATTTTAATACCAATACAATATTGTAACCATTGCCTTATTGTTTTACTTAAAATGTTTATTTTTTAGTGGTGACCCGACGATGTACGAGAGCTTCTGGAAGCAAAGGGCTGAAGAAACAACGGTTATGACTTCAAGTTGGCAGCACATAAGCTATTTTTCAGATGTAAATAATGTTTGCTGGTTTATGGAGCCTGGGCTCGTAAGTGCAATCACACGGTTGCACAAAGTGGTTGGCAATGCGGTCACCGAGGGTCGACACATTGTGGTCGGAACAGGTTCGTCACAGCTTTATCAGGCTGCACTTTACGCCCTTTCACCGCCCAATGGTTCGAGTCCCATGAACGTCGTGTCTGCTGCTCCATTTTACTCGGTAAGTTGCAACATGTTGTAAAGTAATCACTTCTTGTGAAAGCGATATATTCTGTTAGTATCTTTTGCATTAATTAGGCTTTAACCACTTTGATCCTTCTGCATATGCTGGTGAGGCTTGTGTCACACGCTTCCTCGCTGTGAGTCGCACGTATTCTTATCGGTTCGTTGAACCTGATGATTTTGTTCAACTGAGATAACTTAGCTTGCAAGTTGGAACTACACTTGCTTAGGGAAGATAACATTGATTTAAGAAGTCAACTTAATTGACAAAAACTTAGCATACAAGCAACCAAAAGTGATTTTGATTGAGTTGTTCATGTCGGTTGCAGTCGTACCCATTGATGACCGACTACTTGAAGTCAGGGCTACACAAATGGGCGGGTGATGCGTACGAGTTTAACAACGAAGAACCCTACATTGAGCTTGTGACTTCTCCTAACAACCCTGATGGTTTTACAAGACAAGAGGTAGTCAAAGGAGATAAGGGGATTTTGATTCATGATCTTGCGTATTACTGGCCGCAATATACCCCGATTTTATTACCTGCAGACTACGATATAATGCTGTTTACCGTCTCCAAAAGTACTGGACATGCTGGTTCTCGAATCGGGTAATTTCTTGATGTCTTATTGTTGGTTTTGTTTCAAGAAGAGGAAAACACTACCGTTGACTTTTTGAGGTCAAACAGACAGTTTAATCTCTAAATCAAACAGAATATGGGTTCCTTTTTGATGTGAAACATCTAAAAACCGTTTGAAACATTTTACAAATGGCTTGAAATACATCTAAACTAACTTAAACCAGTCTAAAACCCCTAAAACAACGATTACGTTTATCATTTTGTGGCTAGCCCATTTGGGACCAAAGAAAGCACCTTTATTAGTGTTTTTGATGGTTGAGTTGCAGTTGGGCTCTTGTGAAAGATAGAGAAATTGCCAAGAAAATGACCACATTTATAGAAATCAACACCATTGGTGTCTCTAAAGATTCACAGATCCGAGCAGCAAAGATTCTGCAAGCTGTATCCGACAGTTGCGACCATGAAAACCAAAAGGAAGAAGAATCTTTCTTTGATTACAGCTTCAAACTCATGGCAGAAAGATGGAAGAAACTGAGAGAAGCTGTGAATAAAACCGAGCTTTTCAGTTTGCCCAGTTTTCCACAGGAAACATGCTCGTTCAGTGGCCGGACATTCGGACAGCTGCCTGGTAATTTCACTATCAAAACTGAAACATATGGTTGTTTTAACACTTATAAAACAAAAAACAAAACTCGTACAATTATATAACTTTTTTCTTTCTTTCGTGTATAGCCTTCGCTTGGTTAAAGTGTGAGGGGGAAGTGGATGACTGTGAAAGCTTTCTTCGATTGCATAACATAGTAACAAGAGGGGGGAAGCATTTTGGGGCCAGCATGAAATATGTGAGAATCAGCATGCTAAGTCGAGATTACGAATTTAAACTCTTAACTGAACGGCTGCCTGCGATGAACAAGTAACAAGACTGAGTTTTTGTGGTTTCTTTATCTTGGTGACTGTTTTTGGGTGAAAAACACATGAGTGATAGGTTCCATGATTTTTAAGATGTTTATTGAGTAGAAACTGCCATGTTATTTTAACACTTGTGAAGCAACAAGTCCAGTTGCGAAGCTTGACCATAATCCCAGGGGGGGCGAAATAAAGGTTTTTAAAAAATTTTACACTACATATCGGAAAATTTACACTACTACACGAAAAAACAGGGGGGGCGCCCCCCCAGTCTGAATAAACCTTCGCCCATGGCAACAATCTCACCTTTTGAAATGATAAAATGTAAGAAGTGACTGTTCAAGGTGATGAATCTCATTGTACTTGTTTCATCACTCTTGGAATTGTCACTTTTGAACATTCAAAACTCGAATAGGGGTAAGGTATGTTTTCATCTTTCCCAAATCTTGCTAAAAAGTGACAATATATCATGGTTGAAGAAATCGCTGGTCAGTCGGCAAGGTAGGGACTAGGGATTAATCGTGATAATCGGGTTGGAATTTTATATGTAATTTTCAAAATTATATACATATATACAATTTTTTTATATATAATTTTTCAACACCTAAAAATTTTAACCAATTAATTCATATGATTTATAGGGTAATAAATATCTTCTTCAACTTTTTTCCTTTTAAAAAATCATAAAGAATAAAAAAGCTCATAAACAATAAACCTAATATCCTTTCTTTTAAAAAGTTTAAGCTCATAAATAATAAAAAACTCAATATTCTTCCTATTCCATCTAAGCCTTTCGTTCTTGGCAGCTAGGGCAAACACGTACACAAGTCGCTGCTTCTTCTTCTTCTCCATCTCCAAGGTCGTTGCTTCTTCTTTTCACCACACTCCACATATTCTGACATCCACCACCATCTTGTCTCGCCAAATTTCAGTCGGATTTCGGCCGGAATCGTAGGTGAGTCGTTCTATTTTCGTTCTTGTTGGTTAGATTGAAGGGTCTTGTTTGAATCGCTGGAATTTGGCCGATATGTGGCCGATTAGGACCAGCTAAGTTGCCGGAATTGTCGGAATCGTCTGATTTAAGGTGCACCGATTAGTTTGACTATCCCGACTAGCTCCTACTTTGACCGACTACCGATTTTTGGACCGACTAGGTAAAAATTAATCAGTAGAGGGCCGACTAGCGATTAATCCCGATTTTTACAACACTGGAATATAACGGGTAAATTTGTTTGTTGTTTTAACATTCAAAATCGGATCACTTGTGTTTTGGCAGAAATGGGATTAATTTTTATAAAATGGCCTATCAGTATGTGTGTGAAATTTTTCAAATTGTAGTGTAGAATTATAATTTTTACTTCCAACAGCAAATGAAGATGTTATTTCTGTGACGCATTTTGTCGAACAGCTTGCATGCAAAAAAAATATTGTTAAAAACAAGAAAAAATACGAACAAAAACATTCATTCAGCAAAAGGTTTCCACATATCAACATAAAACCTCAAAGATTTAGGCACATCTTTCTTCCAAGAATCAAAATCAGGTAGCTTCCCTGTAACAGCAATGGAGCTATCATCCTTCTTCCACCCAAGATTCAAAACATGCACTTCACCTGGAAACACCTTCTCCATCGCCTTCAATGTCTCCTCCATCACCGCCTTCCCATCCACCCTCGAATCCTCTGCTTCCACACAACTCCCTCCAACATTCACCATAATCCTCCCACCATCTCTCAACTTCGTCTTCATCTTCATCCAAGTTTCCGGAACCTGGAGCTCCGGAATCAAACATCCATTGCTAAACAAATCAACCAACAACCCGGAAAACCCGGAATCAATGTTCGCATTCAACGCATTGCCGACGTAGATGAAAAGCCGGTCTGGGTATCGCCGTTCGAGCTTTGACAGGCCGAAATACTCCCTCCCGACGGAAATCACCGCCGGGTCAAGTTCCCATCCGTGAATGACGCCTTGCGGGTACAGCTCCAGTATCAATTTAGCAGCCGACCCGGCTCCAAAACCAAGGATTCCCAAAGGTCCGGGAGGTAGAATTGGCGGGAATGTAGCGAAGACGTCGAAGTATGTGTCGGTGAGTAGTTTTAAAAGGAAGGAGATGCTGTGAATGTTACCAGGGGTGTCGAGTAAGAGGAGTCTTGAACCGGCGAAAGGGTGGTCGGATTTTCTGGAAACTTCGAGAACTCTGATGTAATTGTGTCTTGATTTGAATCTGGCTAGGGTTTTGACGAGGTCTGTTGGGATTCCATCGTCGTGAGTTTGGGGTTTAGAGACGTCGGATTTCTGAGATTTGAGAGTTAACAGCTTTAGGGTTTTAGTTTTCGTTGGATGAGGGATTTGGGGAATTGGTTGGATTTGGAGGGAAAATAGAGCTGCCGCCATTGATGTATTACCTGTCATCTGCTGACCCCTAAATGGGCTAAAATAGAATATTCCTGTAATCGTGTGACCTAACCTTACTAATGAACTACTTTTGTTCAACTAGCCTCACGTTCGTTTGATATTATCACAAATAAATCATCGTCGCTTTACCTAGGGGTCGGCAAAAAAACCGAACCAACAATCGGAACCGGTCATACCTGAACCGATTGGTACTAACGGGTACAATTTTTTAAACAAATTAATACCAGAACCGGAACTGGTTCCACCTGTACCCGGCCAAAACCAGAAACGGAACAAATTAAAACCAGAACCGGAACCGGTCGAAACCCGAAACTGAAACCGGAACCGGAATCGAACCGGGTATTGACTTTGTTGACCGGTTGGAACCGGAACCGGTTAAAAAAGACCCGATTTGTGCACCTCTAGGCCTTTACCCACCTATTAAGCAAAGCTCTATTTGAAAGTTATGAATGCCCTGTATGAATATGAAAAATAGGTTCCCTTGTATATAAAAATCATAAATTAATGATTATTTAGATAACAATAAGCTAATAAATTATATAAACAATTTTGTTGTAACAAAATGATGTATTTCATATAGCCAAACAAATTTTGATGGTATTCTAACCTTTTTTTGAAACAAATTTGTTGATCAATCTTTATATATAAAAATATATACATATAAAAATTCAAAAGCTCGGGCCTCTTAAAAAACAGGGTCGTGTGCGCACATACTAAGAGCCATAAATACTGCCAAGGAGAAAACATACAACTTAGAAAACCATTTATTTGAACTTAGAATAATATTTTATTATTTGCATTAGACGAGGCTTTGATACAAAACATTCAATAAAAGAAGTTAAAGGGATACCACTATCCTTGAAACTCTTTTCATAAGCTGTGTAATGAACTAATCCCTCAAACAAAGGAATGAAACGGAAGCCCTCATAAGCCGTCTTACAAAACTTTGGAGATTTCTTGAGACACCTTGGCTTATACTCTAACAAGATGGTATATTAAAATTCTTGCTAAAATAACAAAAGAAAGGCAACATAGTCTTCTCTTATTGGTTTTTTGAGTTAATTTGGTTCTAATTTTTTTAAACCAAATAAGTTTTTATACTTCAATACATTTTGAAAACATTACATCATATTTAATATGAATATATTATTATCTGATTTTTAAAAAAGTGATTTATTTACAACCATCTGAATATACATATTCATATGGTTGAGAAACCCAAAGAGAACAAACATGGCTTACATATGTGTTCATTAATATTGTAAAGGATTCAATAGTATCTTGTGAATTTGAATAATCTTGAGTAAAGGTAATTATTGAAAGTATATCAAGATAACCAAGGATATGAATGACAATATTAAAACAAGCGTTCAGGCGTCGGTAGTGGATACATACCTCTTTCCTATGGAGATGAGACTTCACTAAGGATACATGCTTAGTTTGTTTTTGTTTTTAATTGTCTTAGATGAGTTGTCAAAGTCAATCCATAAGGACTTACCATAGCGCATGCATTTTGCAAACGATAATGTGTTGGCAGTTGCAAATAAGTGTCACCGGAATGCAAGAGTGGAAGAGTAACTAGCAACATTAGAAATCAAATGTTTACACATTTGCTAGACTAAAACCAAGTATCTATATTATAACTTCAGTAGACCATCGATAAGGGTGACGCCTAGTTGTCTAATAAGGGCTACAAAGTATAACAAACATAAAAGTTAAAAGTACTTTAGGTTGTTTGTACGGAGTAATAGCTAGGGATATTGAAGCTGATGTAAGTCGCTACGTTCAGGCATGGTGAAGAAAATAGAGAGGGACCAAAGACTTTTTGTGTAATTGGAGGTTCGAGACAAACTAAACTTAAGATTTGATGCTCTAAGGTGTTTGTAAGTACAAGAATGTCTTACAATGTGTTTGTGTTTATGTTGTATTCTAATTATGTTCCATGTCATTACATGCTCTAACTTAACATTAGATGTTTCAAAAGTGTTATGATTGTTGCTGAATTGATTAAACAACAATTTTTTTAGGTGAAGTTGAAATTTACAAATTTTTGTTAAAAAATTAGGTTATATTCGGGCGTGGTTTTGAATTACAAAACAAGCTTAATAAATTATGGACATTTTGTTACAATATTATATTTGATTATACTTGATAAGAGTAAGCTTGAAACTTTAATTTGTGTTTTAGTATGCCAAAACATTTATTTAATTTTAAAAAGTAAGTTGCAGTTATTTTCTAATGTAATCTGTAGTGTTTTAATTATTTATTGTGCAATTCTTGGTATTTTTAGAGATACGTTACAAATATTAAAGCTGAGGCATATAGTTAACTTTCAAAAAGATTAGTTCAAAAAGACCTAACATTGAGAGTGTTATGGTTCTTTGAAGTTGTCTTAATAATCTACCTGAAAATTCAGGTTTCGACCTTTGATTTTGTTTTGACTATTTGGAGTGTCAATTCTTCATGAAAAATTATGAAACTAGTTGGGTTGGAAAGCTAATTCATTAAAATTAATTTAAGAAACTTAAAACATCAATTTTTTTATTTTTTTTTTATTTTTTATGTTTTGACTGAGTTATGAAACATTAAAGTCGACTCAAACATTATGATCAGATGCTGATCAATTTCTAGAATGAAATTCAATCACGATTTAAACAAAGATTTTATGGTATATGGTTGTAAAACATGTTTTAAGTGATTATCATGTTGAGATTAGGTGTTTCACTTTGACACAAAAGTTAATAAGCAACATGAGTACATAAAGTTAATAAGCAACATGAGTACATAACATACAAAAAAAAAATCAATTACATGTAAAAGTGACAACTTTTTATAGATTTGACGAATGGAACGCAAGATACGAATGCAAAGAATGCTTCACTTGATGTCAAGATCCTTTGATGATGATGTTTGCACCAAGAGGATGAATAAAATTACTTTCTTTATGATTTCTAGAACGAAAGAACGTAGCAATACCCGAAAGAACACTTATTGATGTTCTAAACCGATGTTTGAATGGAAGATACTGGATTCTTTATTGGAACTAGTTGTGAACGATGATGAATGATGTAGGAGGGACAACAACTAGAATAAAGGAGGATTAGGGTTTCTGAGTTTTTGAAAACGAAGAAGTTAGGGTTTCTCTTCTTATATATATATTCCTGTATATGGGAAAGTTAACATACAAATAAAATTAACGTGCTAAACGTAGGAAGTCACATGATTGTGTCATGTGTCATCTGGGTAAGGGGCGTTATTGCCTATATAAAATTACAGATCATGCTTCATAAAAATTACAGACTAACATTTAACACACATAATCAAGAACCACCTAACAAATCACGTACCAATAATTACAAACCGCGTTATATAAAAATCACCGATCATATTTTAACACACATAATAAAGGACAAAATATATAATCACAGACCGTCATTTTACATGTATGATCAAAGGATCAAGTTTATAATTACGTACCAATAATCACGTACCAAGTATAAAAATTACGGACCACGTAAATTTTTTTAAAAAAACTATAACAATATTATACTCAAATTAAAGATAATAAAATTTTCAATTTTATGGTGTAATTTTTTTTAAAAAGTAATTAAACGTTTTAAAGTTATTCGATTTTCAAAAATATGGTGGCAACAAATGTAGACAATTCCTTTTTTGTCCTCTTTACTTTAATATAAACAATTTTTAATCAAAAAGTGGGGCCACTAGATCTTAACCATTGATTTATTTGATCAAGGGTCTAGAATCCTTCCTATCCTTCTCACGTTAAGCTTCATATATATTGTATCCACCTCCTATATATATAGGGATAATATCCAATAAGAACAAGATTATTTCTATATATATATATTTTATGATAGATTGTTTAAAACTGTTGTTTATATTGGATTTAATATTAAGCATTATTTGTCATACGATTATTTGTAATAATTTAACTAGTGTCAGGATCATTTTGAGGTTTTATTAGGTTCTTCATGGACGGTCCTTTAAGACTATCCACAGCGGTCACCCCACTGAAAATCCTTCCCCACCGAAATTACCTTCCACGTCATCACCCCACTGAAAACCTTAAACCCTCACAGTGGTCACCCCACTGAAAACCTTTCCCACTCAAACCTTTCCCCACTCAAACCCTTCCTCACATGGGTCATGGTAGAGAGCGTGAATCAAGCGGGGAGCGGGAGCCGTTGAGCTATTTTGGGCGGGGCCGCTGAAGGGGAGGGGCGGTGTTCCCGCTGTGGCCGCCGAAGGGAGCAAGCCCGCGGGAGAGGGCGGGGTAACCACTGCGTGTGGTCTAACAACTGATAAGTAATTCAAACATGTAAGTAAAGCTAAAAGTATAAATATAACTCACTCTTGTATACTTTATTAATGTATTTAGCCACTAAATCAAATTAAAGAGTTGACCATTGACAAAATACATATCAAGAATTCAGATTATGATCGAAAGCATACTTTTTATACTCTCAAATAAAAGAAATACATGTATATTGAAGATTTAGTAAAATAAATAAATTAAAAAAAAAAGATCACTAAACACTAGAACCTTAAGTCTTCGATAGAGGAAAGGCATTACCTGTTGACTGTGGTTCTCTAAACCAGAAGACTTCCGATAATCAAAGATCTCCGACAATCAAAGGTTAAAGATTTAACTTTTAAATGATCGAAGATAAAATAATAGCTATAGCACTGACAATAGCAATGTCAATAGCACTAAAAAGTGGGAATCATGTGAAATTAAAGATTGTTTCACATTTTCAATGCGTTTCGATTTGATAAATTGCTTGTTGAAAAACAAACAAACTTAACCGGTATATTCTCACTTTTCAATTGGATCTGGAGGGAAGGATGGACATAAACTTTACCCCTATCCTAGTTGGGATAGAGAGGCTGCTCTAAACAAGTCCCCAAATCAAAGTTAAGTTAGAAGTTAATCATCCAACGCTTTTAACGTTATTTTCACAAAATAATTAAAATAACGTTAAAATTAGTTCAATTTTACTTTTGACCCTCGAGGGCCCACACATATGTACATTATATATGTGCACCGCAAATGGGTTGTTTACTTGTTGAAAAAGAGTACTTCAATTTTAGATTTCTATGCCTCTCAACTTATTCTTCAGGTAGTAGTTTGGCAAATAAGATAAATAAAATTTGAAAGCATTGTATACCATACATATGCACTTATATACCATATAGGCATATACTTTATTCAAGCATGTGTATTAACAAAAAGTAAAGAAGCCCAACCGAAACCGTACACCAAAAGATTGCATTAGTATCAAATCAGAGCTTGGCTAACAACCCATTTGAAACCGACTTGGTTGTGTCTTTAGCATGGTTGTCTTTCACATCCGACTCGCAAGCACCAGGAGGAACATCAACCGCAGGAGAGCAGTTAAAGAACCCGTGTGGCTGCACATAATACAATTTCAGTTTCAAATGCATCCAAGATACATAAAACCTTGTTTTTCGTCAAACATACCTGCAGCATAAACCCAATCCGCTCCACCGGCATCACAGGCCAGTCTTCCAACCTAGGAACATGAGTGATCCCGAATACATACCTGCAAAATTTAATTAAGTAGCAGACAGCTTATTGAATGTTTAATAGGGTTCGTATAGGAATTACTGACCAGAGAACAATATCGGTTTCTTCAAGAGATCGGTTTTTCTGGACCCAAGAGGCCAGACCTTCACCAACACGTGGGTTCTGGTTAGGGAACTCTCCTCCAGGAAAATCCTCACCAGGTGCATAAGGTGTAATCCATAGATTATGTTTCAGAAAGGCAGCCCTTCTCAAAAATTTGGCTTCTGAACCTGCTAAAGGCAAGCAGTTTGAACCAGGTACCAGCTTGTAGCCGGTCAATTGTCCGGTTCGATTCACGGTTCTGGTGTTTCTAACCTGATGATCATCACAAATATTAAGACAAGTAGTTTAATACAGAGGTCAAAAACGATAACTAAAACTTACAATCCAATGACGAGCAGATAATGGATTACAATCCCGCATTGCTTGAGTTTCAGATTTAAGCAATGTTTCGTGTGTGTAGAATGCATTATTATGCACATTATTTTTTCCTGGTTCTTCAACCTTTACATCAACTTCAACAACCTTGAAATAATAAAAAGACCATAGTTATGTCCCTAACAACAAATCCACTTCAGCAGGTACTGTAAAAGATAAAAGATATATCCAAAGTGCTTTTAATATAATGAAATAAGGAAAAATTGGTGATGATCCATACCTGATTGTATGCTTCTCCAGGCTTACAATCAACAGCCATGTCCATTCGAGAAACAAAGAAATGTTGATGAACTGGTGCATACAGTCCTGGTGCAATTGTAGTGCCATATTTTCTAACTTCTCCTGGCTGCAATGCTCCTAAGCTTAGAATTCCAGTAAGTTTCACTTCAGCTTCAATCTTTCCATCCTGCAAGCAACATGCACATATTATTGCATAGAATTCAGACTATTTAAGGTTAAACACAGTATTATAAAGCATGCTAACTAGTTTCTAAAAAGCATATACAATTAACACTAAAAATAAACCAGTATAATGCAAATTTATGATTTTCGCTATTGTGGTAGGATGGTGGATGGATGTTGACTTCTTGTGCTAAGTATACTTCAGCATACTACTAAAAAATGTCAAATCATGGACTTGTTTTGAGGATTGTAGATGCACTTGTCTAATATGCAATGTTTATAGCTATTGCATTACTCGTGGCCAGTTTACCAGTCATCCTCCTACAAAAAATTGAGATGGTCTAAATTTCATAATTAATAGACTTGCCTGGTAAAAATGCCAATAGAAACCATATTCATAGTTTGCAACGGTGCATATAAAGGAAACTGTAAGCCGCCGAGATCTTCGAACCTCAGCTAAGCCAGTTCTCCAGTCTTGATGCTTCCATAGGATTCCATGGTCCTCCTCATGCATACAGACACAATTTTCAATTGTTTCAACACCTCCGATGAAGTTCGTAAAATGTGCATCAAAGTACTTGATATATCCCAAGCAATCACATCCCTGTAGATATGAATATTATTAGCATAGAGCCACGTTAGTCATTAGTCCCCATACCAGTTTCTAAAAGGAAGATGAGGTGAAACCCATATGAAGTTAGGAGTGTCTTCAAATTAGGGATCATAAACAACCAGGCAGAACCACACAATTTTGAGGAGGTTTAGTTGAACCCACAGATATTTTTTCTTTTATCATTTATAAATTTGGTATATAATTCTTTTTTATAACTAAAGTAGGATGTATTTACTTAGTGAAAATTTCTTGGCTCTGCCTCCAGGTATGTGTTACTTTCTCAAGATAAAGAAATGTAATACTTCACAGTATGCAAGACTGAATACACAGGCTAAATTTAGAAAATTGGGGGAGGGTGGCGCTTGGGAGAGTTAACCCGGGTAAAACTACACAACTTAGCTATAAAGAAAATGGTTTAAACAATTTAGAAACAACCAAAAAAAAAAAGCTGAGCTTCTATTAAGGAAAACTGGATCATTGTTCTGGTGGTAGTTTTTATCATGTTTACTGTACTTTATTATGAAAGTAACAACATAACACAATAAGAATGGTTTTCATGAGCAGGTCGACCTAAAAAAGCTACACATTTTGACATGTTATTACCGAACAGACCCACATATTTTCAGTGATATCTAAATTGAAAAAAAAAAACAAACAAGAAACTGAGACTACGAAGAACATTCTGATAGTTTGAACAACAATGAACACACTATATATAATAAAAAAATGGAAATGTTTTATGTCCTGGTGTATATGTGTCTTCCTTATTTCATATATGAATCATCAAAAAAAAAATTCTCAGTTATTAGTTGTCTTAACTTGTACATATATACATGCAAAACGCATATTGGATTTTGGAATTTCTAAATCCAGTATCCACAACTACCATATCTGCATCCATATCCCCATATATCAATAGTAGTAGAACATAACTAGATAACATATGCAATTGCATTTATGTCATATCCTAAAAACATGGGAATCTAAGACGTTCAACTATTAGTTTTAGCACAACAGAAATGAAACAGACCTTCTTAAGAGAATGAGCATTCTTTCCAAGGCCATCTTCACCAGCATCAAATGCATTCTTTCTGTAATGAGGATCATTTGGATCACCATAAGGCACAACCATCTCCACAAAGCTCAATCTATGAGCTATTGGTCTTCTACCTCTACTACCGTCAACATACGCAACAGAGTGTATTACCAAACCCTCCCTCGGAGTGAAACCGATACGAAAGTTCCACTGCAAACCAATCAAAATTAAAAGCAAACACTCACTAAAAATGTATGTATGATTTAAAGTAGAGGCGGCAATTACAATCATTTGGTTATGACTGGGTTTTTTTGGGTTGCGTTTTATCTCAATTGGTCAAATAAAAAAGATCAGCAAAACGTGAAAAATTCAAATGGGTTGAGGACCAGAGGTCTTGAACTGATCATAACTAATGCAGAAATTATTTATTATATTTTAAAAGTAAACAAAGAAGTTTTGGTGAGCAACCCGACTTGGCCTGTTTCAATCCACACTAAGATAATGACCAAGGCCGGCCCTTAGGAGGGGCGAGGCGGGCGACCGCCCCAGGCCCGACATTTTAGGGGGCCCAAAATTTTAAATTTTTTATATATTATATAAAAAAATTTTGTATAAACAATATATAAATAACCTTTTAAAAACATATGATTTAAAGGGTACAAAAAGCAATTTTTTTGAAATATAAGAAGTTACTGCCATTCTCTTTAAACTAGAGGTGTTTATCAGTTCAGTTAATTGTTTATTCGGCATAGTTTAATTGGTTTTTAATTTCTTTCCCTATCCAATAACCGAACCGAATTTAAGAAGTGGTTCAGTTTGGTTTCGGTTGAAAATAAGCAAACCGAATAAACCGATTAAAAACCAAATAAGCCGGTTAAAAATTGAATAAACATCTGAATAAACTGATTTAAGTCGAATAAACTGGTTAAAAACGAATAAACTGAATTCAACCTTATATATTATTAATAAGATAATAAATTTAAATCCGAATTTGGTTTAATTGGTTAATCAAACAAACCGAATTAAAAAAAAAAATTGAACAACTGAACCAAAAAACTAAAATTCAGATACGGTTAGGAACCGAATCGAAAACCGAATTCAGAACTCGGATACAGTTAGGAACCAAACCGAATTTGGTTCGGGTTTTTTCAGTTATAAATACGGTTCGGTTCTAGGCACCTCAATTCTCAGGACCGCCCCTAAAAGGGCCCATTTTTTTTCTCGCCCCAGGCCTCAGAATTTTTTTTGATTCTTGGGGCCAGCTCTGATAATGACTTGTTTAAACTCAAACTCATTATGACTTGTTACTCAACCCACTGGACCCAGAAATTACCAAGACTTTTGACACTTCAAAATGTTACCTTTTGCCATTCAACATAGTGCCCATTAACACGGAAGCTTGGTCCATCAGGCTGAAGAATCTGTAGCGGCTTTACATCACTGCGGTCAACACCGCCTCGTGTATGACCAGGAGTGTAGTTTCTTAACGGATCAGCTGGTGGCAGGGGAACAAGCTTGCGGTCCTCAAATTCAAGTACTACCATATTCTGCATATCAACAAGAACATATATGCCTTCAACTGGACGTGCATATCCATTTTCCATTGGATTATCACTTTCTGTCCTACAAAATATAAGTGGTTTTGCTAATCTGCGGCTAGGAGAATCAGCCTTGCTGTGATATCCAACACACCTGCAGAAGTTTTCATACAGAAGTGCAGCATGTGTAAGTCACGTTATATATGTATTGTGTTAATAAATCCCATGTGATTTTAAACTTGAACTAACCAAGCATCAACCATCACTAGATCCATGTCATCTATACCCCTCTTCTTCATAGCCTCCCGAAAGGGAGGATAATCTTTCACAACAGCTTCACATTCAGCATATTCCACAGCATCCTGTGATGTATAACAATACGAGAAACACTAACATAAAACCAAAATCTGAAAGACAAAAATGTTGCATAACTAACTGCAATATAACTATCCATTAAATTTCACAAACATTTACTAGAATTACCATTGGAGGCTGAACATCAAGGACAACTTGCGATGAAATGACCTTTCCTCTATGGTGCCCACCTCGAGTTGCTGCATGTACCTCAGATAATTCAACAATCCATAAACTTGTCTCATTTGTTTTTTTATTATAAACAACAAGCCGAGCTCTCCTTGGAGGAAGTTTAGTAGGTATCACAGCTCCTCCTTTGCTTCTGGGTAACAGTGATGGCTGGAATGGTGGAAAGAAGTATGCATCTGCAAGCGCCACAACACTTTTATCTGGTTCTGATAGAACCACCTCCACAAATCTCATGCCATCTCTGACCTAAAAGGAGAAGTAATTAATAAAATTAGAAATTCCATCACAATAACTCAGATATATTATCATGATTTAGAAGCTTTATCAACGAAGTAATCCTATTGTGTACCTCAGGGGTTGCTCCAGCTGCCCTGACAGTTGCAACAGCTACTTTGATTTCGGCAGCAGATAATGGATCCAGAGGATGACTGGTTTGAGCCCTTGTGAGGACTTGAATTCCTAAATATAGCAGATAAATTAGCCAACTAACGATAGAAAAATCATAGCCAGTTAAAGGGAAGTTCCCAATCAATTAAACGATTGTGAATATCAAGTATATTCCAGAGTGAATGGGTCATGCATGTTCAAACTCCTGTCCAACTACGCACTTTTCAGGTTTTACCAAGTGACATTATGTATCATGTTGAATTTGATCTATGTATGTAGGATAGGTGACTAGTAGGTTAAAATACTGTTCACATGTTTGCAATTTACGAACTCATGGCTCATCCAGCAACATATTCCAAGATAGGAGAAAACTAGAAGGATAGGAGAAAACTAGAAGTGTAGAACTTGAAGATAGAGGTTTCTCATCTCAGGGGTGTTATCAGAGCATCTAGTCAGAAGGACTAACAGGCTCTCCCTCTCTCCTTCACGTTGGAGACCTACATTAACACCCATGGACCTCACTGCACCCCTCCCTCTCTCTCTCTCTCTCTCTCTCTCTCTCTCTCTCCCCCTCTCTCTCTCTCTCTCACACACACAGAACATCCCTCTCTCCTCCACACTGGGCACCTCTCTCTTCCAACTATGTCTCTGAACTCTCCATTGGGGATGGTCTCTAGCACAATTAGTTGAAGCAGCAGTCCATCAAAACCAAATATAACACAGCATGGTGGTAGCGGTTTTGCAGCAAAAGGCATCTATAAAATAACTACAGTGCACATCAGACGTCAGTAAAGTCAACTACTGGTTATAACTGAATCCTCCACTGTTATAACTCAAAGCAAGCAATCACCATAAAATGAGTGAAGCCCAGATCAGACACAGTTACTGCACAACATATCAGATTTCATGTCCTGACAAACCAGATGCATAAGCCTTAGGACAACGTCCTAACAGTCACACAAATACCCATTAATTGAAAACCGTAGCTTAATAGATAATAACCAAATCTATGACTGTCCTTACAGTCCGCCATCACTAAATACTGCAAGATCCCTACCGATTCAAAGCATTTTATTCTTCCAGTATAACACAGATCATTAATTTGTTTCTTCTTTCATTTAAAAAATCCAATTGGATATTAAATATAGGCAGATGACAATTCAAATAAGCCCCACTCAACAAAGGTGACAGTTAAAAAGAACAAATGTTGAAGAATCTTACCAGCAAACGCCAGATCTGATATCAAATTGTCTGAATCTACACATAGAAGCATATTCCAAATTTTGTACATCCATTATCCAACTCATATATCTCCAAATAAATCTATATATGATATATACACACACATGTACAAGTATACGTATACAATAGTACCGAGTACATATGTCCATATAAAGTATCAACCATATGCCTGCTACTATTCATATTTACATGTACTTGTACCACTACGATATATGTACGACGGATAAACTGATACAAACATACAAATGCGTGCATATATGATTATACACACATAGCGAAACCAATAACTACCTTTCGTGGAAGCATTAGCCGAAGGATCAGAAGAACTGATTACGGAATTCTTGATCGGAAGCTGCCGATCGTCTTTGTTCCAATCCTCGACGACAACGACGACGTCGGCAGCGGCGGAGGCAGAGACCGGAACAATTTGACGGCGAATTGGAGACGAATCGTCGGAAGAATGCGACGTCTTTTGCGAAGCTGAGGCCATTGTAAGGGATTAGCAAGCTCACCAAATCCACCGTAGTAGTTGCAGTGCGCACAATCTACTGACATACAGAAGCAATTCTGTATCCGTAAGCTTGCTGTACCACTCTCTCCTCCCTGGCACCGATCGTTCCACTCTTGGTGTAGCGGTTTTTGGTGTAGATATAGAAATATGTATGTATATGTTGTGTGTAATGGCTGAAAGAGGGCTTCTGGTTTGCTGTGAATCTAAAAATAACTTTACAGGCGGAAGAGGGTGTGCATATAAAGGAGATAGATGATTGCTGATATCACGTGACAAAGTATTTTGTTGTTATTTATTTATTTATTTATTATTATTATTATTATTTATTTATTTTTTTAAGAAACGATGACAAATGATAAGCATAAGCACAAGTCGCAAACCCAGGATTCTTTTTACATGCGGACCCTTTTTGTTTTGTTTTTTTTACTAGGTTAATGTTATAATTTTTAGATTGCGTTTGGATCGTGTGATTTGATCGGCTCGGATAAAAATAATAAAAGAAGATATTATAACTAAAAGTTATTTAAAAACAAATGATTAAAACGCAATATCAATGTAAGGGAAAAATATTACATTTTAAGTTATTATCTACAAGTTTTCTTCTTTTAGAAATGCATGTTTAATCAACCCTTGATCGAAACATGTGGAAAAAAAACTCTTTTCAATATAAAAGACACAAAAATTATTCAAATAATCATCGTTAATCTGATTATACAATTTTGTCTTCACACATGTTTCATTGAAAAAATATATATATATCTCTAACAAATGCAATAGCAATTGGTCAAATAAGTATTCTCCACTACTATTCACTTCAACAAATGTTTTTGTTGTTTTAAATACGAAAAATTATTATGCTTTTAAATATATTAATACAAACAAATTAGATTTTAATAACTCAAACTATTATGTGACCTATATGATTCATACTAGTAATATAATTAATGACACTAATAATTTCACTTTCGTTGTAAGAGCAGTCCTACTAGCATAATCATCATAGTTTACAATAAAATTTAACTTGATTTAATTCACAATGATGATTATCAATGAAATAAAGAAATTTATAAGCGAAATTGAATGAAAGTTCAAGTGTAAATCTATGTTCATGCTATACGGTTTACCCCTTACAAATAAAATTAAAGCTAGGGCTTCATTGCTCAAGTTACTTATGCGTTATTTATTATCGGTCAATAGGTTATGTTTTTTACTATTAAAATCCAATTTGCCTCTACATAAATAATATCCATATTGATTAAAAAATATTAAGTTAAATTATATATCGATTAAAAATAACAGCTGGACCCCTATTATAAATGCCTTTGACAATCGGCTGGCCAAGTGGAAAGAAAAATCTTTATCAATTGGGGTAAGATTATCAATTCTCAAGTCTATTCTAGAAGCACTTCCCACGTATTACTTATCATTGTTTAAAGCTTTGGTTAAGGTTATCGACATCTTGGAAGCAAAGAGAAGAATTTTTTTTGGGGTGGCGAAACAAATCGAAAAAAATTGCTTGAGTAGCCTGGGATGATATCACTAACCCAAAGAAATATGGGGGGCTCGGCCTCACCCTTCTCCGGGTCTACAACCCAGCGTTATTATCAAAATGGTGGTGGCGCTTCAGAAATGAAGAGAATAACACATAGCGTAAATTAATTCTTGCCATACACCACTCGAATAGAACATGGTCTGTTCTCCCCCATAGAAAAAATTTCTTGTAAATGGTTGACAATTGCTAAGCTTGAGAACCAGTTGACCCATTCAAACATCAATCTAAACCACTTAATCAAAGGGAAAGTCAATACGGGTTCCTCGGTTCGTTTCTGGATTGACATGTGGATAGCCCACAAGCCATTCAAAGAGCTCTTCCCATATATCTACGCCATCGAGTCATGTAAGTCCATTCTTGTGTCTAAGTGTTTTTCTTCTAGGATCATGCAACTCATTGGAAATGGAGATGGAATAAGCCTATGCTATTGCAAGTAGAATGCCAGCAATGGGACAAGTGTTTAGAGACAGTGGCAGATCTTCAAACGATTGTTAGGGGAGGCGGGGCGAAAATTTACATGTCATAATTTTTTTTTCAATCGACCGGTATGTCTCGGTTAATCGGGTTAAATAAAAAATTAGTGGAGATAAAGAAAAGGCTCTGTGATCAGGAAATAAAAGGCTCTGCAATCGGGAAGAAGAAAAATAAAGAAATTAGGGTAGGAAGTAGGGGAAGAAGTCACCGGGGGGTTTAAATATTTAGTTAAAATAAAAGGAAACAAAAAAATTAGGGATTTTTAATATATGGTAACGTTTTGAAGTATATTTTTATTACTGATTACAAAAAAATTTTGTTTTTTTTATTTAAAAGATATGGTAATATATCTTTTTTTAAATGAGTGGGGCATAATCAAAATTTTTTAAACACATTAACCTTTCGGCCCGAAAATTAACACTACTGACAAAAAAAGAGGGGACGACCCTTTCAAACCGTTGCCCATGTTTAGAGATCATTGTTGTATTGCAGCCCCTACCAGATCAGGATTCGTGGGTATGGTTACCGGATAAGTCCATGAAATCCGTCGTGAAATCCATGAGATCGGTCATTCAAAAGCCTCATTTGGGAGCTCAAAATATAGCTTACTCATGGCTACATTGGATCTCATGAGTGGATAAGGTTGTTCAAAATATATTTTGCTGAACAGTGGCTGTGAACAACCTTCTTATCATGAGAAACCTCAGCGTCAGAGGCATTATCCGTGATCCCCTCTCTGCCCTCTTTGCACAATATTTGAAGAAGACCTTGAACACCTATTGGTAACTTGCGAATACACTAATCAGGTTTCGAGTTTCATTTTTTCTTGGTGCAAAATCGCTCCAATATTCGCATTCAACATCAAAGATCTTCTAGACATTCAACATTCTTTGTCATTGGAAGAAAGAAAAAGAAAGTTCTCCAAACAATCATCATTTCGGCTATTTGGTGTTTCTGGCATGCTCGAAATGACGCTTTCATCGAAAACAACGTGGGTGCCATTACAAAAATATGTCAGGAGATCAAATCTCTCTCATTCATATGGATTAAGAAAGATCGCCCTATAGGAATATTAAATGGAATGATTGGTGTAAATTCGATGTATAGCGTCTTATGTTTCTGTTTTTTTTTTTTTTTTTTTTCTGTTCTCTTTCTACTTGTTAGCTTCTTGTTAGTTTGGTTTTGTTTATGAAATTTGCTGTTGAAAAAAAAAATGTCTACTCATAATTGCAAAGCGCGAGAATATGTTCCGTTGAAGTATCCATACAATCACGTTTCAATGCCGCCTACAAGATCAAAAAATTATTTTAAAACCAACTCAATTTTCAATAAACTTAGTATCAGATGGTTCATAAAAAAAGAAAAAAAAACTCTATGTATTTAATTTTTTCTAATAATTAATTATCACAAATTATTCAAGAAAATAAAATTCAATGATATATAATTAATCAACTCCGGACTCCCCACCGGTCTACCTGTGAGACATGAGATACACATTGGATGTTCTAAATACATATTATTTATTTGTTTTAAAAGACTTCTTGTCTAATAGTAACAAAATGAATGTTAAGATGGTGTTTCTCCTTCTCATGAAAGTTGATGATTCAAGTCACGTCATGAACAAATTGGTGTAAATTCTAAGTATGACTTAACATGTAGTAGCGGAGCTTAAAAAATATGTCCAAGAGGGCCAAAAGTTATAGGCCAATTTTTTTTTTCTTATTGCTATGTTTTAGGCTAAAAATTCGGGTCGACAAATGATAGTTCTGGTCGGGTGAAACAACTTAAAATTTAAAATACCAAATATTTGTTTCGCTCAAAAAAATATATATGTATGTATAAAACAAAACATAAAATGTTTAAGACGAAAAGGTAAGTATCCAAAAGAAATATCACAATTTGTCGTGACGAAAATGTTTGGGCCGGCTGAGTTGCTGGATTTCCATTTTTATCACATAAGGTAAATGAGTAATATTTAATAGTTATGGTCTATTTTAATTTTTAACACCAAAACAAGCTTTAAACTCAAAATCCGCTACAAATGAGATAACAACCGACACTGTAACCCTTAAAGATAATGTTAAAACTTACAATATTAGTTCAACTTTATTATTTTTTTAAAATTCAAGGGGGCCAAGGATTTTTAAGAAGAAAAACCAAAGGAGCCAGACTCAATATCTATAAAACTTTCCTTTCGAAAACTACTATATCGAGGCTTTTAACCAGAAAAACGACAGGGGTTAGGGCACCCTCGGGCCCCTTAAAACCTCCGCCACTGTTAATTAATATGTGTAGTTTGACCGTAAAAAAATGTTTCCAAATACATATTATTTGTTTCTTTTAATAGGTTCTAGTCCAGTGACACTAAAATGAATTTTAAGGTAATGTTTCTCCTTCTCATGAGGTCGATGATTCAAGTCGCATCATGATGAAATTGGGGTAGACTATAAGTATGATTTAATATGTATGGTTTAGCCGTTAAAAATATTCTCTCTCTGTATATTTATATATATATACTATATAATAAATAAATGTTTTGATATGTCACGTGTCAACTTTCTAAACCACTTAAATATTGTTTTCCCGCCTCTCTCTATAGTAAATATTTTTATTAACTTTTGATTTTTTTTCATGTTATTTCTCCTATTATATATTAACTATTTTATTTAATTAGTAAATAATATGATTAAGTTATAAATCAATTCTCTAATGTTTTATAAAACGTCATTGAAAAATATATATTACGTCATTTTAAACTAATAATTCGAAAATTCAATTATTTAACCAATGTAAATGTTAATACATCTATGTTTAATGTTATATATATTAAGAACATTTTTTTATAAATTTTATTTTTAAAGTTTTTCGATATTAAAAGGTGTAAATAATATTATTAGTTTTAATATAATCATGTAAATTTAAAAAGATCTAATAAAATAATTTTAATTATGTAAATTTATAAAGATATAATTATCAAATCACATATTTTTTATTCGCAAACCCGTATAATACACGTGTCTATAACTTATTACATTTATATACATAAGATTGGAAATTGAATATAACTCAAAGTATATGTAACAACTCATCAATTATTATCAAATGATTAATCTAAAAAGTAAAGTGAATAAGATCGTGTCATGTGTCATTATTTTTGTTTTAATATGTGAGTGCATTTAAAACATTTTGTATCATTCAGAAAAGTAAATTTAATATTGTGATGACAAATTGGACCTAATTTTCGAGGTTGTTACAATAAACCTCTCATGTAAAGTAAACATTAAAACAAAGTAAGAGAAGTGTGTACAAGTACTTGTTGCTAGACCTTTTGAACTATTTAAGTGTTTGTTTAATAGGAAGAAAAAAAATCAACCAGTTTACTATCATATCATTTCTTGTTAATTAATTATTTACACAAAATTGAAATATGAATGGTAAATGCCCATGGTTTTTCATGGCTGCTTTTTTCTTGAAAATCAATACTCAATACTTCAACAAGTGAAATAAAATATTCATACAAATAAATACTCATTTGTAAATTATTTACGGTTCTTTGATTTCTCAATATAATAATAACTACTAATAAATGGGTCAACATGTTTAATTTATTTGGTTTATTATTATTTTTTTTTCATATCATTGTTGATGGATATGAAATGATGACTAGGACACACCAGACTATGACGAAACTTTGATGTCCATGTCTTTTTTTTTAATTATTTTTCTATCTACATTAGATACGTGCATGTAATATTTTTCATTTGGTTTTTATAGTTCGCATGTGCCTTATGAGCATTAAATACATAAATATTATATACTAGAGGTGTCAAGTAACTGATAAAATATGATTAAAATTGTTTAACGAAAAATATACAATGTAATTTTATATTTTTTTAAATAATAAAAATCATGATGTTAAGTTTTATCATTTCTCTTTTTGCTACATAAAATTAAACCAATGTTGTAAAAATCAGCCTAGGCGTCAGGCGCCCTCCAACTGTGTCGATTTGGCCCAAATCAGGTTTTTTTTTTGACTTATTTTAAGTATAAAAGTCCAAATTCATGATTATTCAATACATTTATCAACCCAAAATACTTAATATGTCTCTGAAACATTGAATATATCCACTAAATATCGAAATCTATCTCTAAACTTTGAACCTAATGTTTAAGTTTGAACTTTTAAATACTTAACTTAATATGTTTAAATTTATTTTTTAAATTATTTGAAATATTATTTTAATTGAATTATTGATATTAATGTGTGTATATAATATATATTTCTAAAATTACATATAAAAATTCCAATCCGCCTAGCGCCGACTAATCCCGATTAATCCTATGTGATACCTCGTCACCCGACTAGCGTTTAACGACTTCTACAACTATACATAAAACATAAAATTGCGATGCTAAATCACCAAATCAACTGTTAAACAAATCATTTTCATGTTTTATATTTGCATTAATCACGTCATCTTTAACATATTAAGTACAATAAGTTTTTTTTGTCAGCCCTTATACATGTTACATAAATAATACATTTATTTTAAAATTAAAGTAAAAGAAAATTACTTCTATACTTCTAAAATCATATTAGTATAAATAATTATTTTAAGTTTATAATTAGATTCTTCTTATTTAATTGCATTCCTATATATATAAAGGTAGAATCAAATAAAATGTATATTTTAACTAAGAATGCTACAAAGTATTTAAAAAAACTCCCAGGACGCCCATGTGATGTGGGGAAAACAAAATATCTGATGTTTTATTAAAGGAAAAATGTCATACAAATGTAACAAACTTTCAACTTTATTCCACTTAGGTCACTCATACTTTTTTTGTTCCGATTAAGTCACTTATACTTTTTTTGTTCCGATTAAGTCACTTATACTTTTTTTTGTTCCGATTAAGTCACTAATACTTTTTTTTGTTCCGATTAGGTCACTTTACTTTAAAATAATGTTCTAATCACAAACATTTTACTTACATTATGAGTGATCTAATTGAAACAAAATTAAAGTAAAGTGACCTAATCGGAACAAAAAAAAAGTATGAGTGACTTAATCGGAACAAAAAAAAGTATGAGTGACTTAATCGGAACAAAAAAAAGTATGAGTGACTTAATTGAAACAAGGCTGAAAGCTGGTTACATTTCTATAAAGTTACCTCTTTATTTAAATTAACTATTGCAATTTAATTTTAAAATATTTAATTAAAATAACTACTTTGATAAAAGTTAAAATTTAAAAGGTCAAACATCACATACCAAATATGAAACCTTAAAGCTTAATAATTAAGCTGACATTGAGTGCAGAGACACTCTAAAATTATAAAACATCGAAGAGATCAAAGTAACATTATTTAGGATTGAAACGTAAAAATTTAAGAGTAAAACATACATGTTCTTCAAAGTTTAGGGATAGAATGCAAAATCAATGAGCTGAACACAAAGTTTTGATATTGATTGTTATATTCTGAAAATCTGAGAAACTAAAATAAAAGTTTAATTAATTACAGAAATTTTAATGTAAATAAGAAAAAACTAAGAAAATAATAATTTATAATAAAGGAATGTTAGAAAAGAAGATTAAAAACTAAAAGAAAAGATAAATTAATTAATAGGAATTAAATGCAATTAATAAAAGTCAAAATAAATATATATATATATATATATATATATATATATATATATAAAGAAAAAGAAAAAGAAAAAAAGAAAGCAAGTCGGCTTACCACCGACGTTGCTATTTGTTTGTGTAGGAAATACCATTATCATGGTATCATTATTATTATTGTAAAACCTGAATTATGAGGGGTATATCATATTATCATGTCACTTCATGTGAATGATTATTTTGCATTTGAGCCTATACAAACTACGGGGGGTTTTTTTTTACCTTTAACCCGAATAACCAACCTGAAAAAATTGAACCCGAAAATACTTAACTCGAAAAAGCCTATTATCCGAACCCGAAAACTTAGAATGATTTGGTCTTTGGGTACCCACGTGGCTTATTCGGGTAAACCCAAAAAACCCGAACTAGTGTTTTAAGGTTAAACATTTTAGTTAAACATGTTTTGGTTATGTTATGGTTAAACGTTTGAAAATTTTAAGAAAATGTATGTTTTGGTTAAACATGTTTTTATTTTATTTGTTTGAAAAAGTATTACCCGAGAACCGTTTAACCCAACCCGATTAAACCTGAGAACCGAAACCCGAGAACCAATTAAACCGAAGTTATATGGTTCAGTTCTCGGTTCCAATTTCATATTACAAAAACCCAAATAACCTGGCCGAGCAACATGAAACCCGATGAACCACCCCTACACTGGCGGAGGATTAGAAGGGCCCGGGGTGCCCGGGCCCCCCTGTTTTTTCGCTCAGAAGTGTCGGTATAATAAAAATTTCGTCCGAAAATCCTCCGGTTCCCTTCGTTTTCTTCCTAAAAATCCTTCGGTCCCCTCCGTTTTCATCCTAAAAATCCTTCGACCCCCTCCGTTTTCTTCCTAAAAATCATTCTCCCCCCTCCGAACTTTTTTCCAAGCTCCGCCACTGCACCCCTACAAACCATACTAACTATAACATATGACTTAATAACCTTATGATTTAATGATAACAAATTTACAAAATAAAGCTTGACGTATGTTAAATCTAGCTCATCTTCTAATCATTTTAACTTTCAAAAGCAGTTTTCATCAAAAATATAATATTAGCATATACCATGCAACTATATACATATTTTCTTACACCGCCTCAACATATTTTTCTATATCTTCCACTTTGTAAACCTTCGTTCTTATCTCCCGTGTTGCACTATTACTACATTTATGAATGGTGTAGATTTTGTCTATTTGAGAACTTTTAATTTGTTTTTAACCTTTGGTGTTTTCTTTTATATTATATTTCATTTTCTTTTTTATTAGTGTTATATTTATTATTATGTCTGTGTTTACATTTGGGTTCTTAACGCTCACTTCTAGGATAGCATATGCTTTTGAGTTTTAGGATAGAATAATTTTAAATCTTTGTGCACTTTCTTTTCTTTTTTATTAAAGGTTCATTTTTGTCAATATTATGATTATGTATGCATATGTGTTTCATTTGGGTTTCTTGGCACCTACCTATATGAGGAGCATTTTTTCAGGTTTTTTTATTACGGAGTAACACTCATTTGTGCAACAGAATATACTTTAGGTTTTACGGTAGAGTAACACTCATTATTACGCGGGAGTAAGCTTGAGGTTTCATGACGAAGTAACAGTTAACGAGACACCTTTTTTTATTTATTTATCTATGTTTTTATATTGGTATCATGATACCACTTTTGAAATGCTCAACATGAGTGTTGAGTCATTTTCTTCTTTTTCTTCCTGTTTTTTTCTTTCCATTTAGACATTCGTTCAGGTTGGTTTCTCGGGTTTCGGGTCATTCGGGTTTTTTCAAATATGAAATTGGAACCGAGAACAAACCAAATAACTAAAGTTTAATCAGTTCTCAGGCTTCGGTTTTCAGGTTGGGTTAAACGATTTTCGGGTACCTAAACAAATCTTTAATAATATTAAGTGTACAAACAACAACCAAAATATCTTTAACAATCTCAAATGTTTAACCAATATGTGTTTAACATTCTCAAATGTTTAATAAACAAAAAAAAAACAACAATTCTTTATTTGGGTTATTCGGGCATACCCGAATTGCCCATATGGATACCCAAAGATCGAACCAAATTTAGTTGTCGGGTTCGGGGTTTAATACTTTATCGAGTTTGGTATTTTCGGGTTTCGGTTTATTCGGGTTTGGGTAGAAAATACACCCCAAACCCGAATGAACCGAAAAATTTACAATTTAAAATTAAGAATTGGGTATTTATACTTTCTCGGGTTGGGTATTTCTCCTAAAAGGTTCATTTTGTCTAAGAACGTTAAAAAGTGTCTTTAAAAGCTTGAAAACCAACTAAAACAAACTTCGAATGAACTTATTTTTCAGTCATTGATAACGAATTATCAAACCTTAAACCTCATACGTTAAATCTCAAACCATAAATCATAATGCTAAAACCTAAACTTCAAAACCAAGCTTTAAAGTCTAAAGATAAAACCTAAAGGTTAAAAACCAAGTCCTTAAACCTAAATTTTATAGCTAAATGTTAAAACTATAACTTAAAAGCAAATATTGTAGAGTTCGACAATACGATTTTATCACCATCGGAATGAGTTTAATCAGAGTTCGTTCAAGCTGGTTTCGAGGATTTCAAAATTAATTTTTAATCTTATTATGCAAAACAAATTTTTTATTTGATCATTCTCCCTCCTATATATTAGTGGTCTTTTTGAATTCATACGTATATATAAAATTTGATGCATCTATTCTTTTATAGATTTTGTGTGTTGACTGATGAGGGAGGGAGCTAGCGATTGAAAAAAAGTCTCAATATTCATACATCACTCATATCTTTTATATATCATCCTCAAATCAAATCAATCACATCATACTCGTATAACTTTTACTTATACATATTTTTTTTAATATTTTTTAATATTAAAAAATACAAAAAGTGTTGTTATCCATACACCGGTGTACCACTACCTATAAAAAAAAGGTTAAAGCACAAGTGACAAAACCAAATAAACCATAACTGAAATGACTTGTGAAGTCCAAAAATAAAAACAAAAATTTAACGATTTTCCAAACTTAAAAAAAAAATATTTTTTTGTCTATTTTCAAATTACAATTAGCGGTGTTATTGTCAGCAGCCCTCAAATTAAAAATTAATTTTTTAACATAATTTATCTTTTTCCACCATATTCAGTTAAACTCGGTACCAAAATAAATTACAAGTCTTTTTAAATGGACGGTTATGATCTATCACTATTAATTTACATAAATATATATTTTATGATATAAATAAAATGTCCATTTAAACTTCCAAATCGGCTTAAACTTCATATTTGAAATTTGGGCTACCTCATATTTTGACGGGGTGATTCTAAATAGATCTTGAGCTAACTTGATTTGTTTGTATCCTTATATTTTACTAAAACTATAAAATTACTTGTTTATAAATTTCTTGAATATTGTTTTTATTTTACTAACTTTTGGATTTTGGTTATTTTTTCATGTTTCGTTTATAATTTTTTTTCTTTTTATTTTATTTACTTATTGTGATGTTAATCTAATGTATATTGCAATAAAAAATACTCGATTTAAACAAAAAAAAATTAATAACTAAAAAAGTAAAAATGATAGTTAAGAAATAGTTATATGTGTAATTTTATATTTGAGGGTTTCTGTTAAAATTTTAAAAAATGAAATGGTATATTGTGAAATATGGTTAGATATTATGCCTGGCAAAATAGACGAGTTGGGTAACAGGTCAGAATGGGTACGGGTCAAGACGAGTTTTAAACAAAATTCGTTTGGGTTTAAACGAGTCTCTTCAAAAAAAATCAATTTCGCTTAAACTAAAATGAGTTATAACTAAAAAATAGTTTATTTGAATAATTTTTAATGATTTTCTCGTTAAATATATTATTAATCATTGTTACCCATTAAAATCCATTATGTTCACATGATTTTTAAGTTGCACATCTTGACCCTCTTTGTGTTAAAGTGTTACCCATGTCAACCCATACTATATCATAATGTTACCTATTTTAACCCAAAATGCAATAATTTTTTACCCAATTCTATCCATTTATCTTGTTATGGGTTAAATATGCAAATTATATTTACATATGAGACAAAGGATAAACTATATTAAAAAAATGGGACTGGTTATTCACATATCCCACTTTTTTAATTCAACACTCTCACCGACCCTATACGCCTCGTATAGGTCTATATATGGCGTATAACCCTGTGTATATTTCTATACTTCTCGTATAGACACATACGAGACGTATAAGGCGTGTGGATGGTGTGTGAATAACACAACCCTAAAAAATACACCAATAGGGTTGCTTTAAGAAATACAATACATATAATACTTTAATTTTAATTTGAATAAGGAGGAAATTAAAATGATGACATATATATTTTTTTAAATTACAACATCTCACGCATAATTTGAAATAATAGATTAATATGACGAATTAAATGAAATCACAATCATTAAGAAAAGAAATTCTCTTTTCTGAAAGCATTTTTTGCAGCGTTCAAGCGTTGTGTTTTTAGTAAGACTTCATTTTTTAATTCAAGTAAAACAACACTTTAACTCAAACAATTTTATTTAGAAGATGTATATAAATTAAGTCGGCTCGTGAGCTACTTGGAATCAGATTGATAAAAAGTTTGAACGATCCTAAACCCGAGCACATATAGAGTCATGCTCGCGGGTCTATGCGAGCATATTAATTGTATAATTTTTAATTTATTATATTAAGTGTTTATTTTTATATATAAAATTATAAAAAATACATTTAAAACATATTATATGAAAAGTATAATTTATTTATATATAAATTTGGCAAATGACATCGATACGAGTAAACAGTAATAATAATTAAATAATAATAATTAAATAATAATTATTATATAATATTAATATTAATTAAATACTAATAATTGATAATATACATATTTAAATTCAAAAATGGCGGCTAAAGCAGTAATAATTAAATAATAATTATTATATAATACTAACAATTAAATAATAATAATTAGTTAACTAACAGTCAAAACTTTTGCACACATTTTGATTTACTGTTATATGATGGATTAACAGCCATTACAACTAGTTGAGGTATTCGTGTTAACCCGAATGTGACACCCGGCAATTTAAGGTAAATTGCGACTCTTACATTCTTTACATTTCACATTCATACTTGTTGCATTTCATTTAATTATGTTTAATTAGATGAGCTGAACACAAACGACTACGAAACGATAGTTCGAGGAACTATCGAATCGTACAATGCATTGCACATTGGTTTTGGAAACCAAGTGTGACAAACACAACACTAACACAAAACAATAATTCGGGGAATTATTGAATTGTGCATCACACGTTGATTAGGATTAATCAAGCGTGCAAACACTTCGTAAGACATGAACACAAACTCCCAAAGATAATTCAAGGAATTATCTTGAATTATCGAAACACACACGAGTCTCACGAACGTTGGTGATCAAACTTATATGTGACACCCCGTAATTTCCAGGTCAGCATCTTATATATTTAAATGATTATTTAAATGCATTATGTACACGTGGCACTAGAGTTAGATTAATTTAGTGTGACACGTGGCACGACAGTACGAACATTGACTCATGACTAGATAATTCGTGGAATTATCGGCAAACAGCACACACGTGTCAAAACACACGAACGTTGGTGAACGTCTAACACATTGTGTAGCACAACACTCGAAACTTCACGAAACACTGTCACAAGTCAATTATGACTAATAATTGATCAATAGAGTCCAAACGACGCTCGAACGACGTTCTATGATCGAGAAACGGGCAAGATCGGGCCAGAACAACAAAAACAAGCTTATTGGGCTTGAAAAACAGGCCAGGCGGTACGCCTGACCCGGGATGCCCGCGACAGGCGATGCGCGCGGGTGGAACTTGAGCGCCTCGTCCGACCGGATCCGCGCGTAACGACAGGGTGAAACCACCCACGTCAGGCGATACGCCTGACTCATAGATTCGCAGATTTTCTTTTTAAACTTCCAAGATCATCATTTCACCTATCTTAACCATTCTTACACGCCATAGCTCGGCAATTTCTCTTCCCAAACCACTGAAACACTTAATCCTACCCTGTGGAAGCCATTAGAGGACCTTCTTGAAGCTTTGAAGCTTGGTTGCCATCAAGAACACGAAAGATAAGGACGTTGTAGCTTGTAGATCACCACCACCACCCTCCTTCCTGTCGAAATCAGTAATCTCAGGAGGTCCAGGAGCTGATTATTCATCAATCTAGTGTTCAAGGATCTCTAGAAGGTAGTTCTATGCTTAAAACTTACTCCCTTCACTCCTACACACACATGCAATGCACAAAACCCACATGCAAGCACCTATAGTGCACATGCACGAATTTTGTTTCTGGGTTTGTTGATAAACCTACTGTATTTGATGATCTAAGGTGTTTAGATGATGATCTATGATGATCTATGATGATGGGGATGGGTCTTGTTGCTTAAAATGATGTTTTGTGATGAGATATGGACATGCATGTATGATCTAAGGCATTTTAGATAGTCTTGTTGATGTTGAAATGATTCATGATGATGTATAAGTGTCCTTGCAAGATTAGATTGTGATTAGGATGGTTAAAATGTGATTTGTAGACAAACTTGCTATTTTTAGTAACTTTTAGTTACAAATTGATGATTTGGGATATATGATGAACATGCATGTATATAGAATTGTTGCTAGGAGGATAACATGATGATTTGATGTGTTAGAAAGTAATCTTGATGATGTCTATGATCATAGGTAGTGTTATTTCTATTTTTAGTAACTTTTCTAGTTAGAATGTTGTTAAATGATAATTTGGGATGAGATGACATGATTAAATGGTGTTAAGTGGTTTATTATGATGATTGGTGATATAAAAATTTGTTTAGAAATGTTAAATGGTCATTTTTATGCAAAAACCACAAAGTTACTATTTTTAGTAACTTTATGGTTACAAAAACCGACTTAGGAATATGTTGAATGACTTGAGCATGCTAAATGATTTATTATGTTATAATATGATGTTTAGATGCTAAGTTAGATGGTTTCCGATGTCACGTATGCTAAAAATGGAAACTTTCCATTTTAGGAAACTTTTGTGCACTAACATGTTATAAACGGCATATATGAACTTGTATGATAATGTGCTATGTGTTAACATGACCCCGTAGGACTATTGAACATGCTAGAACTATAAAACCGTCATGCTTTGTGAACTTTCTAAAAATGGAAACTTACTATAAATAGTAAGTTGTCCATAAACGCAACCTACGCGTTTTGCACACGACAAACACTTACACGATTGCTACACGAGTCACAAACCGTCACACGGTTCACCAACGGGTCGTTGACTTGACACGGTCAACTTTGGTCAAACATGGTCAAACACGGTCAATATGGACCAACACGAGCAAACACGGTCATTGTGGACCGACACGAACAAACATGAACAACCAAGGGTTGTTGGACACAAACACGAGCACTAACATTAGCACGGTCACTTACACGAACTCACGTACGATCTACGATATAGGTTGCCGGTGACCGACGTGCTACACGACAACTCGGGAGCTTACGCTTACATACATTCGTTTCACTAAGGTGAGTTTACGGCCCCTCTTTACTCTTTTTCAAACGCTTTTAAATAGGGGGAGAATACTAGTTGCATCGAGTCAAACATCTATTACTGTACAAACATTTTTGTGTATGCTGGTTTATTGGACAAACATTAAGTGTTGAACTCGTATTAAGCCCTCACAAAGTCTTACCGTTAATGTACGAACAACGTGGTAGATTTGGATGGATCCATTAGGGAATGACTAACCCCACGGGGCACTATGTTGACTGGATGTCATAACCCGTGCAAATTCTGACCTAACTTGCTATGCATACGAGGCATAGCGGAGGCAAGGACAAACAAGTCTAGTTCGGTAGTGACGCACTGACACTTTGGGCCTAGGGCTCGGTACTAACATTTGATAAACAGCATGACACACTTTCATTACTATATGTATATCAAAACCTGTGAACTCACCAACCATTGTGTTGACACTTTTCTAACTTGTATTCTCAGGTAACTGAGGAGTTGATGGACATTCAGAGATGCACCATAGGGGAACGAGCATTAGGGCCATCATGCATTCCTGTTTTTGCTTAACTTTTGAAAACTATTTTGTTTGGTTTATGTATTAAACAATGTTATGTCAACAATTAATTATTTCCGCTGCATTATGTCAAACACTTTATTTTCCGCTGCAATATATTGTGACAACCATTATTCCGCTGCAAACTATTTTATTCTGTGTATGTGTCAAACACTGGATTTGTAAACGCATATAGAGGTGTTCTATATGACCTTGAGCTGTGATTCTGGACACGTCACATCCACGTGGACATTTGCCACAAGTGGGAATTTGGGGGTGTGACAGACTGGTATCAGAGCCTTGGTTATAGAGAACTAGGTTTGCATATAGTAAGCTTAGACTATAGCCTTTGCTCAACTTTAGACACTACACGTAGAACTTGCACATTGATGATGTTTTTGCTTATATTGAACTATTGCTTACTAACTTAAAACTTACAGGATGGCCAACAATGACAGTACCGGCAGGAACGCAGACCGACACCCGACCACTGATGACATGGCCGCAGAGAGCCGACGCCGGATCCACGACATAGTATCACAGGTTGACGCCGAAATGGACCGGCGGGTGAGGGACGCAGCACGGGCCAGACATTGGGGATGGCTTCCCACCATACTCCAGAGTTGGATCGTCGAGGAGAGAGTACCTCCATATCGATATCCCGGCGACACCACTCCAGGACACCGACTACCACCGTTCGGAGTGCCGATGGAGCAGGCCTTCGCGGCACATGTTGCTTGCACACGACGGGAAGTCTGGAGGGGTAGGGAGCTAACAGACGAGGTCCGAGTTCTTCGCGAGAAGAGCGATCGATTGGAGAGGCAGAACGAGAGACTGGAGGAGCGCAACAACAGACTGGAAGCCCAGATGGAGGCCCTACGACTCCAAATGTCCCAACTACTGACCGAGCATGGACAGGTCGTCGATGTCGTGCAGGAACACGACGTGCGTATAACCGAGAATCGGACAGACATCACCGAGACTCAGGCCATGGTGCAGGCCAGTGATGCCATGCTTAATGCATGGGCTGCACAGTTTATTGAGGAACCACCTCAGGAGGATGGTCCTGAATTCGAGGCCGAGGACCTCGAAGATGAGGACCTTGATGAGGATCCTAATGAGGATCCGGAAGAGGATGATGATGACGGGGACGCTGCTAGCGATATCTCACACGTCTCTATGGATTCGGATTAGAGGACTATTGTATTTTGTATTTTCTTTATTTTGGCCTAGACGAGCGGGATGTGCTCGAAGAACTTATTATGTATTTCCTTTTGAAATTATTGTACTTCCAATTTAATATTAATGAGAATTATGTTTTGTCTTACTTATTACATGTTGACCATGATTGCTTTGACTTGACAACTAACATGACATATGATCTGACTTCCGACACAACATCTGACTAACATTCTGACTTACTAACATTCTATCCCTTCCGTATAGAAAATATCTATGGCGGGAAGAGGACCACATGCACGCCCTCCTAGACGAACACTGGACGCAGCCGTCATTAAGATGATGGTTGACAGACGGGTTAACAAGATACTGGCAGAGCACGAGGCACACCGCCTTGCTAGTGAAACCAGTGGCTCGAACAACGGTACTAACACTCGCCTAACATGACTAACATAGTATAGCTAACACGCTCTGACCTACGACATTGGTTTCTGACTGACAGGATCACAAGGCAACAACAACAAAGGATGTTCTTTTAAATCCTTCCTGAACTGCCACCCACACAAATTCAAGGGGACTGAGGGAGCCGTGGGAATGCTCCGCTGGGTGGAGAAAGTGGAGTCTGTATTCGCTATGTGCGAATGTACTGAAGAGAACCGGGTGAAGTTCGCAACTGGTACACTGGAAGGACCAGCACTCACATGGTGGAATACCCATGTACAAACCCTGGGGTTGGACGGTGCCAACTCCATGCCATGGGCTGATTTCACCCGACTACTGCAAGAGGAATACTGTCCTCGTGATGAGATCAGAAAGCTAGAGGCTGAGTTCTGGGTACTGAAGATGGTGGGCTCTGAGATCGAGCAATACTGTACTCGATTCCATGAGCTGTGTAAGCTATGTCCGGCTATGGTGACGCCGGAGTACAAGAAAATCGAGCAGTTCATCAGTGGGCTGCCCGAACAAATTCAGAGCATGGTGACTGCGTCTGACCTCACCACTATCCAACCTCTGATCAGGCTGGCTCACAAACTAACCGACCAAGCGGTAGCACAAGGCAAGCTACCCAAACGAGGCGAACATCTGAAGCCTCAAGAAAGCCAAAAGAGGAAGTGGGAACCCAGCCACCACCAATCTCATCAACCTCAACAACAACAAAGATCTGCACCAGCCAGAGCCTTTACTGCCACCCAACCCGACGACAAGGGGAAGGGTGTGTACCAAGGGAAATACCCCTTGTGTAACCGATGCTCTTATCACCACTTCGGGCAATGCGAACGATATCGTTGCTTGAAGTGTGGACGACATGGCCACATGGCCAAAGACTGCAGATCCAAATTTTCCAGTAACAACAACCCTAACCACAATCAGAACAACAACCAGAACACCTCCAGAGGGTGTTATGAATGTGGAAAACCAGGCCACATGAGGAGGGATTGCCCTCAATTGAAGAAGGCCGGAGGAGGAGCGGCCAAAGGAAGAGCATTTGTGATTGGCTCGGGAGAAGCCAAGGATGACCCAAACATCGTAACCGGTACGTTTCTTTTAAATAATGTCTATGCTAGCATATTATTTGATACCGGTGCCGATAGGAGCTTTATATCTAGTGAGTTTAGCAAATTACTAGATATTACCCCAACGCCACTAGACTACAAGTATACTGTAGAGTTAGCTGACGGCAAACTGATTGAAACACAACACATCTTCCGAGGATGCGTCATGGTTTTGGCGAATCACGAACTCGAAATCGATTTGATGCCGGTGACTCTCGGAAGCTTTGATGTAGTCGTAGGAATGGATTGGTTATCCACTAACCAGGCCGAGATCGTATGCAACGAGAAGATCGTACGAGTGACGTTGCAGAACGGAGAACAGATCTCGATTCAGGGGGAAAGACGGGGAGTACCTCTGAACATCATGTCATGCATGAAGGCGAACAAGTACCTGCAAAAGGGATACACTGCCATACTAGCCCTCATCGCAGAACAACCCAAGAAAGAGAGGAAGATTGAGGACATCGCCGTAGTCCGCGATTTTCCCGAAGTGTTTCCCGAAGACCTACCTGGACTACCTCCGAAACGACAAGTCGAGTTTCAGATAGACCTTACACCAGGAGCGGCACCGATTGCTAAGGCTCCATACCGACTAGCACCAACGGAGATGCAGGAACTGTCTAACCAGTTGCAAGAACTGTTAGACAAGGGATTCATCAGACCGAGCTTCTCACCTTGGGGAGCACCGGTCTTGTTCGTAAAGAAGAAAGACGGATCATTCCGTATGTGTATCGACTACAGAGAGCTGAACAAGGTGACGATCAAGAATCGATATCCCTTACCGCGAATAGACGATCTGTTTGATCAGTTGCAAGGGTCAAGCTACTATTCGAAGATCGATTTAAGATCGGGTTACCACCAACTAAGGATACAGGAAAACGATATCCCTAAGACTGCCTTTAGAACTCGATACGGACACTACGAATTCTTGGTTATGCCCTTTGGACTGACCAATGCACCAGCCGTGTTCATGGATCTCATGAACAGAGTGTGCAAACCTTATCTTGACAAATTCGTGATAGTGTTCATTGACGACATCCTGATTTACTCTAAGAATCAGGAAGAGCATGCCGAACATCTAAGGTTAGTCTTGGAACTACTGAAGAAAGAGCAACTGTACGCGAAATTTTCAAAATGCGACTTTTGGATTCGCGAAGTCCAATTCCTTGGACACGTGGTTAATGAGCAGGGAATTCACGTAGACCCAGCCAAGATCGAAGCCATCAAAAACTGGGAAGCACCCAAGACTCCAACTGAGGTGCGGCAATTCCTTGGACTGGCCGGGTACTACCGGAGATTCATTGAAGGATTCTCGAAGATTGCCCAATCATTGACGTCCCTGACCCATAAAGACAAAAAGTTCGATTGGGGAGACAAACAAGAAGCTGCTTTCAACCTGTTGAAGCAGAAACTATGCACTGCACCCATCCTATCCCTACCGGAAGGATGTGATGACTTCGTGGTGTATTGCGACGCTTCGAAACAAGGACTCGGTTGCGTGCTGATGCAACGCGAGAAAGTGATAGCATACGCTTCACGTCAACTGAAGGTGCATGAGAAGAACTACACGACTCATGACCTTGAGTTGGGAGCCGTGGTGTTTGCCTTGAAGATCTGGCGACACTACTTGTACGGCACGAAATGTACAATCTTTACCGATCATAAGAGCCTACAACACATCTTCGACCAGAAAGAGTTGAACATGAGACAACGAAGATGGGTTGAACTCATAGGTGATTATGATTGCGCCATCAAGTATCATCCCGGTAAAGCCAACGTAGTGGCCGACGCGTTGAGCCGAAAAGAAACAACAAAACGCGTGCGCGCACTACAACTTACGATCCATTCCGAACTGCCGAATCAAATTCGGATAGCACAACAGGAAGCTCTGAAAACTGAAAACCTCACTCTTGAAGCCATGCGTGGCATGGATAAGCAAATAAAGGCAAAAGACGACGGAGCTTACTATTTAATGGATCGAATCTGGATTCCACGCTACGGAGGATTGAGAGAAGTAGTGATGGATGAAGCTCACAAGAGCCGGTATTCCGTACACCCAGGCTCTGATAAGATGTATCACGATTTGAAGACAACCTATTGGTGGCCAAACATGAAAGCTGAGATAGCAGCATACGTGAGTAAATGCCTAACGTGCTCAAAAGTCAAAGTTGAGTACCAGAAGCCATCAGGGTTACTTCAACAACCGGAATTACCAATGTGGAAATGGGAGCAAATTTCCATGGACTTCATAACTAAACTGCCTAAGACGGCAAGTGGTTGCGATACCATCTGGGTTATCGTAGACCGACTGACGAAGTCTGCTCATTTCCTACCCATTAAAGAGACTGACAAGCTAGACAAACTCACTCGGATTTATTTGAAGGAAGTGGTCACTCGACATGGAGTGCCAATCTCCATCATATCTGATCGCGACAGTCGATTCACGTCGCATTTCTGGAAGTCCTTGCATAAGGCGTTGGGCACGAGATTGGACATGAGTACTGCTTACCACCCGCAGACGGACGGGCAAAGTGAGCGAACGATACAGACACTGGAAGACATGCTCCGGGCATGTGTCATTGACTTTGGTAGTAGCTGGGAATCTCATCTACCGTTAGTGGAGTTCTCATATAACAATAGCTACCACACTAGCATTCAAGCTGCACCATTCGAGGCACTTTACGGACGTAAGTGTCGATCACCCATCTGCTGGGCGGAAGTTGGAGACAGCCAACTGACTGGTCCAGAACTGGTGCACGAGACAACTGAGAAGATCGTGCAAATACGCAAGCGAATGGCAGCAGCTCGGGACAGACAGAAAAGCTATGCCGACAAGCGACGCAAACCATTGGAGTTCCAGGTGGGGGACAGAGTGTTACTCAAGGTCTCGCCCTGGAAAGGTATCATTCGGTTTGGCAAACGAGGAAAGTTGAACCCTCGTTACATTGGACCTTTCGAGATTACAAAGCGAATAGGCCCTGTAGCCTACGAACTAAACCTGCCAGTTGAACTGAGCAGTGTACACAACGTATTCCACATCTCGAACCTCAAGAAGTGCCTATCTGATGAGACACTTGTTATTCCTCTCGAGGAAATACAAATCGACGAACAATTGAATTTCGTTGAGGAACCAGTAGAGATTATGGACCGGGAAACTAAGAAGCTCAAACTCAGTAAAATCCCGATTGTAAAAGTACGATGGAATTCGCGACGAGGACCGGAATTCACGTGGGAACGTGAGGACCAGATGAAACAAAAGTACCCACACATGTTCGCGGAACAGACAAACACTAGCAACACGAGTTGAATTTCGGGACGAAATTCTTTCTAACATGGGGAGGATGTGACACCCCGTAATTTCCAGGTCAGCATCTTATATATTTAAATGATTATTTAAATGCATTATGTACACGTGGCACTAGAGTTAGATTAATTTAGTGTGACACGTGGCACGACAGTACGAACATTGACTCATGACTAGATAATTCGTGGAATTATCGGCAAACAGCACACACGTGTCAAACACACGAACGTTGGTGAACGTCTAACACATTGTGTAGCACAACACTCGAAACTTCACGAAACACTGTCACAAGTCAATTATGACTAATAATTGATCAATAGAGTCCAAACGACGCTCGAACGACGTTCTATGATCGAGAAACGGGCAAGATCGGGCCAGAACAACAAAAACAAGCTTATTGGGCTTGAAAAACAGGCCAGGCGGTACGCCTGACCCGGGATGCCCGCGACAGGCGATGCGCGCGGGTGGAACTTGAGCGCCTCGTCCGACCGGATCCGCGCGTAACGACAGGGTGAAACCACCCACGTCAGGCGATACGCCTGACTCATAGATTCGCAGATTTTCTTTTTAAACTTCCAAGATCATCATTTCACCTATCTTAACCATTCTTACACGCCATAGCTCGGCAATTTCTCTTCCCAAACCACTGAAACACTTAATCCTACCCTGTGGAAGCCATTAGAGGACCTTCTTGAAGCTTTGAAGCTTGGTTGCCATCAAGAACACGAAAGATAAGGACGTTGTAGCTTGTAGATCACCACCACCACCCTCCTTCCTGTCGAAATCAGTAATCTCAGGAGGTCCAGGAGCTGATTATTCATCAATCTAGTGTTCAAGGATCTCTAGAAGGTAGTTCTATGCTTAAAACTTACTCCCTTCACTCCTACACACACATGCAATGCACAAAACCCACATGCAAGCACCTATAGTGCACATGCACGAATTTTGTTTCTGGGTTTGTTGATAAACCTACTGTATTTGATGATCTAAGGTGTTTAGATGATGATCTATGATGATCTATGATGATGGGGATGGGTCTTGTTGCTTAAAATGATGTTTTGTGATGAGATATGGACATGCATGTATGATCTAAGGCATTTTAGATAGTCTTGTTGATGTTGAAATGATTCATGATGATGTATAAGTGTCCTTGCAAGATTAGATTGTGATTAGGATGGTTAAAATGTGATTTGTAGACAAACTTGCTATTTTTAGTAACTTTTAGTTACAAATTGATGATTTGGGATATATGATGAACATGCATGTATATAGAATTGTTGCTAGGAGGATAACATGATGATTTGATGTGTTAGAAAGTAATCTTGATGATGTCTATGATCATAGGTAGTGTTATTTCTATTTTTAGTAACTTTTCTAGTTAGAATGTTGTTAAATGATAATTTGGGATGAGATGACATGATTAAATGGTGTTAAGTGGTTTATTATGATGATTGGTGATATAAAAATTTGTTTAGAAATGTTAAATGGTCATTTTTATGCAAAAACCACAAAGTTACTATTTTTAGTAACTTTATGGTTACAAAAACCGACTTAGGAATATGTTGAATGACTTGAGCATGCTAAATGATTTATTATGTTATAATATGATGTTTAGATGCTAAGTTAGATGGTTTCCGATGTCACGTATGCTAAAAATGGAAACTTTCCATTTTAGGAAACTTTTGTGCACTAACATGTTATAAACGGCATATATGAACTTGTATGATAATGTGCTATGTGTTAACATGACCCCGTAGGACTATTGAACATGCTAGAACTATAAAACCGTCATGCTTTGTGAACTTTCTAAAAATGGAAACTTACTATAAATAGTAAGTTGTCCATAAACGCAACCTACGCGTTTTGCACACGACAAACACTTACACGATTGCTACACGAGTCACAAACCGTCACACGGTTCACCAACGGGTCGTTGACTTGACACGGTCAACTTTGGTCAAACATGGTCAAACACGGTCAATATGGACCAACACGAGCAAACACGGTCATTGTGGACCGACACGAACAAACATGAACAACCAAGGGTTGTTGGACACAAACACGAGCACTAACATTAGCACGGTCACTTACACGAACTCACGTACGATCTACGATATAGGTTGCCGGTGACCGACGTGCTACACGACAACTCGGGAGCTTACGCTTACATACATTCGTTTCACTAAGGTGAGTTTACGGCCCCTCTTTACTCTTTTTCAAACGCTTTTAAATAGGGGAGAATACTAGTTGCATCGAGTCAAACATCTATTACTGTACAAACATTTTTGTGTATGCTGGTTTATTGGACAAACATTAAGTGTTGAACTCGTATTAAGCCCTCACAAAGTCTTACCGTTAATGTACGAACAACGTGGTAGATTTGGATGGATCCATTAGGGAATGACTAACCCCACGGGGCACTATGTTGACTGGATGTCATAACCCGTGCAAATTCTGACCTAACTTGCTATGCATACGAGGCATAGCGGAGGCAAGGACAAACAAGTCTAGTTCGGTAGTGACGCACTGACACTTTGGGCCTAGGGCTCGGTACTAACATTTGATAAACAGCATGACACACTTTCATTACTATATGTATATCAAAACCTGTGAACTCACCAACCATTGTGTTGACACTTTTCTAACTTGTATTCTCAGGTAACTGAGGAGTTGATGGACATTCAGAGATGCACCATAGGGGAACGAGCATTAGGGCCATCATGCATTCCTGTTTTTGCTTAACTTTTGAAAACTATTTTGTTTGGTTTATGTATTAAACAATGTTATGTCAACAATTAATTATTTCCGCTGCATTATGTCAAACACTTTATTTTCCGCTGCAATATATTGTGACAACCATTATTCCGCTGCAAACTATTTTATTCTGTGTATGTGTCAAACACTGGATTTGTAAACGCATATAGAGGTGTTCTATATGACCTTGAGCTGTGATTCTGGACACGTCACATCCACGTGGACATTTGCCACAAGTGGGAATTTGGGGGTGTGACATTATATGTTATTATATGATTATGGGCTAAACGAGCATTAGATGCTTTGGATTTACGTTAGGGATCGAGTACGAGCGAAATCGAGTTATCAAAATCGAAAAACAAGGAAATGGACCCATCGCGGTACGCGAGGGACCCATGGCGAAAGGCTTCGCGATACGCGAAGAAAACCGGGAGTCGAGACTCCCGAATCCCATCGCGGTACGCGATAAACATTTTGATCGGCCTTCGCGGTACGCGAAGGCCATGCAGATCAAAATTCTTATAAAACTCAACCCCATTCATTTCTGTTCGATTTCTTCCGTTTTCTCTGACTCTCTTCGTCAATCCTCGACCCAAATCTCTAAAAATCAGCCCCAAACCTTGGTTGACACTATTGGAAGCCATCCTTGGTGATTTGAAGCCATTGGAACATCATAGGAGTTCTTGAAGGCCATCAACACATTGAAGAATCATCCCCATCCATTTCCAGGACCTGTTGCACCCGTTATAACCCGAATCTGTGACACCCCGTAATTTCCAGGTCAGCAACTTATTTATTTAAATGTTTATTTAAATGCATTATGTACACGTGGCACTAGAATTAGATTAATTTAGTGTGACACGTGGCACGACAGTACGAACACTGGTATACGACAAGATAATTCGTGGAATTATCGACAAACAGCACACACGTGTCAAAACACACGAACGTTGGTGAACGTCTAACACATTGTGTAGCACAACACTCGAAACTTCACGAAACACTGTCACAAGTCAATTATAGCTAATAATTGGCCAATAGAGTCCAAACGACGCTCGAATGATGTTTTACAGTCGAGAAACGGGCAAGAATGGGCCAGAACAACAAAACAAGCTTATTGGGCTTGAAATTCAGGCCAGGCGGTACGCCTGACCCGAGACGCCCACGTCAGGCGATGCGCGCGGATGGGAAATTGAGCGTCCCATCCGTTCCAATCCGCGCGTAACGACGGGCTATGTCCGCCCACGCCAGGCGTTACGCCTGGGGCGCCAGAGTCGCCAAACAGCTTTTTAAACCCCCAAGATCATCATAACACCTACTATCATCATTTTTCTCGACCACACACGCCACCATTCGACCATAACCGATCCAGGAGCTCTGCTACACCCTTCTTCAACCTTTAGAAAGCCATTGGAAGCCATTGAAGCCACCTTGAAGCTTGAAGAGCTTGAGGAGAGGATTTGGAAGCCACACCACCACCATCACCATCGTTTTCTGCTCGAACCTGCTGTCCAGGAGCTCGAGTGACTGCTCTCATCATCATCTCAGGGTCTTTGAGGCTTTGGAAGGTAGATTGATGTTCCTTGTAGCTTAAAATGCATTATTTTCACTTCTACACACACATACAATGCATGAATCACGCATGCAAGTACCTATAGTGCACATGCACGAGATTATGATCTGGGTTTGTTGATTTTAAAGTGTTTAATGATGATCTAGAGTGATTAGAATGTATTTCATGACGATCTATGATGATGTGAGTCATTAAAGTGTGTTATTTGGTCTTGGATTGATGAATTAATGCCATGCATGTATGATCCATGATGGTAGGAATGATTTTGAGTATATGGATATGCTTATTGATGGTATTAGAATGATTACTCATAGTTAGATTTGGTTGAAAGGATTAAAACTATGATTTTTATGAATCTTTCTATTTATAGTAACTTTTTAATTGCAAGTTGATGATTTAGTGGAAATGATGAACATGCATGTATGTGGAATTGTTGTTAGGATGATAATGTGATGATTTGACTTGTTGGAAAGTGGTTTTGATGTTGTTTGTAGCCATATTGTCATTATTACTATATTTAGAAACTTTTCAAGTTGAAATATTAATAGACGATGAAATCGGTTACGTTGACATGATAAATGTTGATAGATGATATAGTAGGATGATTTGTGCATAAACAATGGATTAGAAATGTTAAATGGTCATTTTTATGCAAAAACCACAAAGTTACTATTTATAGTAACTTTATTTTTAGAAAAACCGACTTGTCAACGTGTTGTGTTATTTGAGCATGCTAAATGACTTATTATGTTATAATATGCGTATTAGAGGCTAAGTTAGATGATTTCCGATGTCACGTATGCTAAAAATGGAAACTTTCCATTTTAGGAAACTTTTGTGCACCAACATGCTATAAACGACGTATATGAACTTGTATGACAATGTGCTATGTGTTAACATGACCCCGTAGGACCATTGAGTATGTTAGAACCTAACACCGATATGCTTTGTGAACTTTCCATAAATGGAAACTTACTATAAATAGTAAGTTGTCCATAGACGCGATTTGCGCGTTTTGCACACGACAAACACTTACACGATTGCTACACGATTCACAAACCGGCACACGGTTCACCAACGGGTCGTTGACTTGACACGGTCAACTTTGGTCAACTCTAGTCAAACACGGTCAATGTGGACCAACACGAGCAAACACGGTCAATGTGGACCGACACGGACAAACATGAACAACCAAGGGTTGTTGGACGCAAACACGAGCACTAACACGAACACTAGCACGGTCACTTACACAAACTCACGTACGGTATACGCTATAGGTTGCCGGTGACCGACGTGCTACTTGACGATTCAGGAGCTTACGCTTACATACATTCATTTCACTAAGGTGAGTTTACGGCCCCTCTTTACTCTTTTTCAAATGCTTTTAAATAGGGGGAGAATACTAGTTGCATCGAGTCAAACACTATTACTGTACAAACACTATTGTGTATGCTGGTTTATTGGACAAACATTAAGTGTTGAACTCGTTACAAGCCCTCACAAAGTCTTACCGTTAATGTACGAACAACGTGGTAGATTTGGATGGATCCATTAGGGAATGACTAACCCCACGGGGCACCATGTTGACTGAGTGTCATAACCCGTGCAAATTCTGACCTAACTTGCTATGTATACGAGGCATAGCGGAGGCAAGAGCAAACAAGTCTAGTTCGGTAGTGACGCACTGACACTTTTTGGACCTAGGGCTCGGTACTAACATTTGATAAACAGCATGACACACTTTCTTACTATATGTATATCAAAACCTGTGAACTCACCAACCATTGTGTTGACACTTGTTTTCAAACTTGTATTCTCAGGTAATTAGCAAGCTACGGATAGCAGGAATGTACACGTTAAGAGACGAGCATTAGGAAACCGCATGCATTCCTGTCATATTATTTGAAAACAATTTCATTCATGTTTTGTATTGATACAATGTTTTGATCTGACAATTTACTTTTCCGCTGCATGTATTCAAACATATTATTCCGCTGCTATGACATATTTTTCCGCTGCAAATTATTTTGTTATGTGTATGTGTCAAACTGGATTTGTAAACGCATATAATGTTGTTCTATATGACCTTGAGCTGTGATTCTGGCCACGTCACACCCACGTGGACTGACACCACGAGTGGGAAATTGGGGGTGTGACAGACTAGTATCTGAGCCTTGGTTATAGGGAACTAGGTTTGCATGTAGTAAACTTAGACTATAGCCATTGCTCAACTCTAGACACTACACGTAGAACTTGCACATTGATGACATTGTTACTTGTGGAACTGTTGCTTACTAACGTGAAACTTACAGGATGGCGGACAACAACAGCAACGCTAACAGGAGGCGCAGCTAGACCCACGGACACAGATGATTTGGCGGCAGAGAGTCGTCGACGGATCGACGATATCGTAGCCCAGGTTGACGCGAGATGGGTAGGCGGGCGGGCAGAGACGCGGCACGGGCCCGACATTGGGGATGGCTTCCCACCATAATCCAGGGATGGATCATCGGGGAGAGAGTACCTCCATACCGTTTCCCTGGTGATACCACCCCAGGACACCGACTGCCACCACTTGGGTACCACTGGAGCAGGCCTTCGCGGCCCACGTTGCTTGCACCCGACGAGAGATTTGGAGGACTGGAGAGCTGTCGAGAGGTCCGAGTTCTTCGCGAGAAGAACGATCGATTGGAGAGGCAGAACGAGAGACTGGAGGAACGCAACGACAGATTGGAGGCACAGGTGGAGACTCTACGTCTCCAAGTGTCTCAACTGATGACCCAGCACGGACAGATCAGGAGCATGATGTACGCATCACTGAGAATCGGACGGACATAACCGAGACTCAGGCGATGGTGCAGGCCAGTGATGCCATGCTTAACGCATGGGCTGCACAGTTTATTGAGGAACCACCACAGGAGGATGGTCCTGAATTCGAGGCCGAGGACCTCGAAGAAGAGGACTTTGATGAGGATCCTAATGAGGATCCGGAGGAGGAGGATGATGACGGAGACGCTGCTAGTGACATTTCACATGTCTCCATGGACTCGATTAGTGGACTACTTTATCTTGTATTTATTTTTTTTATTTTGGCCTAGCCGAGCGGGATGTGCTCGAAGAACTTGTGATGTTATTCCCTTTTGAAATTATTGTACTACAATTCTGGTATTAATGAGAATTATGTTTTGTTATTATCTATTGTATCATTATGACTGTTGCTAACACACAACTTCTGACATGACATATGATTGACTTCCGACACAACATCTGACTAACATTCTGACTTACTAACATTCTGTCCCTTCCGTATAGAAAATATCTATGGCGGGAAGAGGACCACATGCACGCCCTCCTAGACGAACACTGGACGCAGCCGTCATTAAGATGATGGTTGACAGACGAGTTAACAAAGATACTGGCAGAGCACGAGGCAAATCGCCTTGCTAGTGAAACCAGTGGCTCGAACAACGGTACTAACACTCGCCTAACATGACTAACATAGTATAGCTGACACGCTCTGACACACGACATTGGTTTCTGACTGACAGGATCACAAGGCAACAACAACAAAGGATGTTCTTTAAATCCTTCCTGAACTGCCACCCACACAAATTCAAGGGGACTGAGGGAGCTGTGGGGATGCTCCGCTGGGTGGAGAGAAGTCGAATCTGTATTCGCCATGTGCGAATGTGCTGTGAAGAGAACCGGTGTGAAGTTCGCAACTGGAACACTGGAAGGACCAGCCCTCACATGGTGGAATACCCATGTACAAACCCTGGGGTTGGACGGTGCCAACTCCATGCCATGGGCTGATTTCACCCGACTACTGCAAGAGGAATACTGTCCTCGTGATATGAGATCAGAAAACTGGAAGCCGAATTCTGGGTACTGAAGATGGTCGGCTCTGAGATCGAGCAATACTGCACTCGATTCCATGAGCTGTGTAAGCTATGTCCGGCTATGGTGACGCCGGAATACAAGAAGGTCGAGCAGTTCATCAGTGGCTGCCCGAACAGATTCAAAGCATGGTGACTGCGTCTGACCTCACCACCATCCAACCACTGATCAGACTGGCTCATAAACTGACTGATCAAGCTGTAGCTCAGGGCAAGCTACCCAAACGAGGCGAACACCTAAAGCCTCAAGAAGGCCAGAAAAGGAAGTGGGAACCTAGTCAGGCACTAGTCTCACCAACCTCAGCAACAACAACGATCTGCACCTGCTAGAGCATTTACTGCACCCAACCCGATGACAAGGGAAGGGTGTATATCAAGGGAAGTACCCACTGTGCAACCGATGTTCATACCACCACTTTGGCAATGTGAACGATACGTTGTCTGAAGTGCGGAAGACATGACCACATGGCCAAGGACTGCAGATCAAGTATCCAAGCAACAAAACACAACCCCAACCACAACCAGAACAACAATAACAACCAAAAACACTCTCAAGGGGTGGTTATGAATGTGCAAGCCGGGCCACATGAGGAGGGATTGCCCTCAATTGAAGAAGGCCGGAGGAGGAGCGGTCAAGGGACGAGCTTTTGTGATTGGCTCGGGAGAAGCCAGGATGACCCGAACATCGTAACCGGTACGTTTCTTTTAAATAATGTCTATGCTAGCATATTATTTGATACCGGTGCCGATAGGAGCTTTATATCTAGTGAGTTTAGCAAATTACTAGATATTACCCCAACACCACTAGACTACAAGTACACCGTAGAGTTAGCCGACGGCAAGCTAATTGAAACACAAACACATCTTTCAAGGATGCGTCATGTTTTGGCGAATCACGAACTCGAAATCGATTGATGCCGGTGACTCTTGGAAGCTTTGATGTGGTCGTTGGAATGGATTGGCTATCCGCTAACCAAGCTGAAATCGTATGCAACGAGAAGATCGTACGGGTGACGTTGCAGAACGGAGAACAGATCTCGATTCAGGGGGAAAGACGGGGAGTACCTCTGAACATCATATCATGCATGAAGGCAAACAAGTATCTGCAAAAGGGATGCACTACCATACTAGCCCTCATCACGAAACAACCGAAGAAAGAAAGGAAGATTGAGGACTCGCCGTAGTCCGCGATTTTCCCGAAGTATTTCCCGAGGACCTACCTGGACTACCTCCGAAACGACAAGTCGAGTTTCAGATAGACCTTACACCTGGAGCAGCACCGATTGCCAAAGCTCCATACCGACTAGCACCGACTGAGATGCAGAAACTGTCTAACCAGTTACAAGAGCTGTTAGACAAGGGATTCATCAGACCGAGCTTCTCACCTTGGGGAGCACCGGTCTTGTTCGTAAAGAAGAAAGACGGATCATTCCGTATGTGTATCGACTACAGAGAGCTGAACAAAGTGACGATCAAGAATCGATATCCCTGCCGCGCGAATAGACGATCTATTTGACCAATTGCAAGGGTCAAGCTACTATTCGAAGATCGATTTAAGATCGGTTACCATCAATTGAGGATACAAGAAAACGATATTCCTAAGACTGCTTTCGAACCCGATACGGACACTACGAATTCTTGGTTATGCCCTTCGGACTAACCAACGCACCAGCTGTATTCATGGATCTCATGTAATAGAGTGTGCAAACCTTAGCTTGACAAATTTGTAATGGTGTTCATTGACGACATTCTGATTTACTCGAAGAATCGAGAAGAACATGCTGAAACATCTGAAAGCTAGTGTTGGAATTATTAAAGAAAGAACAACTGTACGCAAATTTTCAAAAGTTGATACGCGAAGTCCAATTCCTTGACACGTGGTTAATGAGCAGGGAATACACGTAGACCCAGCCAGAGATTGAAGCAATTAGAGACTGGGAAGCACCCAAGACTCCGACTGAGGTGCGACAATTCCTAGGTCTGGCCGGTACTACAGAAAGATTCATTGAGGGATTCTCAAAGATTGCTCAATCACTTGACATCCCTGATACATAAAGACAAAAAAGTTCGATTGGGGAGACAAACAAGAAGCTGCTTTCAACCTGTTGAAACAGAAACTATGCACTGCACCCATCCTATCCCTACCGGAAGGATGTGATGACTTCGTGGTGTATTGCGACGCCTCGAAACAGGGACTCGGTTGTGTGCTGATGCAACGCGAGAAAGTGATAGCATACGCTTCACGCCAACTGAAGGTGCAGATGAGAAGAACTACACGACTCATGACCTTGAGTTGGGAGCCATGGTGTTTGCCTTGAAGATCTGGCGAACACTACTTATACGGCACGAAATGTACAATCTTTACCGATCATAAAAGCCTACAAACACATCTTCGACCAGAAAGAGTTGAACATGAGACAACGAAGGTGGTTGAACTCAATAGGTTGATTATGATTGCGCCATCAAGTATCATCCAGGCAAAGCCAACGTAGTGCCGACGCGTTGAGTCGAAAAGAAACAACAAAGCGTGTGCGTGCACTACAACACGATTCATTCTGAATTGCCAAATCAGATACGAAACGCACAACAAAAGCTCTAAAAGCTGAAAACCTTACTCTTGAAGCCATGCGTGGCATGGATAAGCAAATAAAGGCAAAAGACGACGGAGCTTACTATTTAATGGATCGAATCTGGATTCCACGCTACGGAGGATTGAGAGACAGTAGTGATGGATGAAGCTCACAAGAGCCGGTATTCCGTACACCCCAGGCTCTGATAAGATGTATC